>CAEGAG010040609.1:0-11985 GCA_903067065.1 Brachyrhaphis terrabensis
AAATATTTTGAGTTTTTTGGTTGCCACATGTGAAAATGGAAAATAGTTATAGAGATAGGAATACATACTTTAGCACAGTGCTATAAGTAGACACTAGTCAAACTGATCTGACAGTGCCCTGTTTGGGTAGGGTGCCATCTCCTGGTTGTAGTAAAGCATGTAACAACATATTCCATCCAGAAATAAGAAGCACAATAAAAAGGGAGGAGGGAGGTATGGAGAGGGATTCATCTCTGGGAAATTTTCCACAGTGTTCATCCACAGAAAGGTACTTTAATAACAGGTCTGAGTCATCTTATTGATGTCACACCATCATATCTCTTTAGAGAAGGCTGAATGAATAAATTCTTATCTGCAACAAAATATCCACACAGTAAATCTGTATCCACCTCTGGTATTTCTGATTTCAACAAGACGTATGTGGGGAAAAATAAGAAATACAATCACATATCCCAAAAGCAAAACTTACCTCTGAATACTTTCTTGAGTATTTTAAGCATTACAACACTGCTACAGGCTAAACATGAGCATGCTAACTAAGAGTGTCTGCAGTGCTGGCTGCAGAAACCAGAGAAGGCAGGTAAATCATTGGTCATCTCAGGCTAGTAAAAGAGGTTTAGTTAGGAGACTCGGGAGGAGGAACCTTCACAGAGAGCTGCACACACAGACTGTGGACTGGCTGTAGTATGTAAACAGTGCATGTGTAATGGGGAGCGCAACAGGCTTAAGGCTCTGATCTCTCTAACTGCAGTCGGTGTGTTCTCCAGACGCCAGCTGGTAAACAGACCAAAAAGGGGTAAGGTTTGTGTTTATGCGAATAGAGACATGCACTGTGCATGAGTTAAAAAGTGAGGGATAGATAATAAGAATAAATCATCAGTGCTACTAGTTTTGAAAGAGTTCCAGGGAGCAGAAACCTGTGTGTGAAAAAGAGAAAGAGAATAGGAGAAGAGGGTGGATGGACAGCTTAACTGCGATGTATCTCCTTCATGTCTTATCTCCCTCCTCTCGTCTCCTGCTCTCCATGTGAGAGCAGTTTCTCTCTACTTTATGACTCTTTATCTGACATGAAAGGCACTAACATGGGATAGCCGCCATTACGGCTCCATCAACATGAAAAAGCCCTGACACGGGATTCTCCACAGCGGCTGTGCCCATTAAGGACGACTGGCGATCCTGTGCTCTGTCAAGGAGCCATCACGAGTAGACAGCGCCAACATAATGAGGACTTAAAACCTTAACCTTGCCTTTAAGACCCCTGGTCAAAAGGAGCAATAAAATCCTCATGAGGGCACATTGGCTGGCCTGCTTCGTAATTACAACCCATGTCCAAGCACTAAGCCAGAAGGTAATATAGTTTAGATATACAAAAAGAGTATAAGGGAGTTCAGATCCAAGGCAGAGGGGTCATATACTTAACTTTTCACACAACCTGCTACTTACCAAAATAGCTGTCAATTTTTGTATATATCACACTGTCACAAATCGCTGCCTTTATGTTTTTAAAGTTCAATGTCTGACTATCCTGATGAAACTCAAACAATTCAAAAATATATGAGCTTTTAAAAAAGATCCCAATATCGCTTAATGCTGTCATTGATATTTAATTCAACACTACAACAGTTATGTTGCTTTCTAAAATAAGGGAAGTCAAAATTTCAACCCAGAGACATTTCTGCAATACATTTAATGGGTGAAAATCATTATGTTTTAAAGCCTGAGTACATATAAATATTGACAAAATGAAACACAATCAGCGTTTTCATTGCTCTCCTGAAGAACAAGAGCTTTTGGTTCCATGCTAGTCCAACATTGAAAGGCACTACCATTTATGGATGATGTGTTGCCGCTTAATGGCCTTGCAGAAAAGGACTGAGAGAGCACTCCTACTTTCCTGACAAATTACTGCTGCAAATAAAATCTGGAAGAACTTAGTAAAAATTAAGAGGACTGATTTGTCCTCGCTCATAGAAAAAAAAAGTGTGTCTTTTCGAAGCATGTTTTGGCCCCTGAATTATTCAACAAATATAATCTTTGCTTGAACAACCTAAAATTAAAAGATGAGAGTCAAAGCACATAGTCAGTACAACACATAACTTGAGCAGTGAATCAGCAGCCACACCAGTAAAGCGACCATGGATGTTGATTTTGGGGATACATGATGTTCCTCAATTAAGAAAAGGCATTGATTTCCATTTGTTTTGACTTTTTGTCTGACTCGTATGGGTCCAAACCTTCTGACAACATGTCCCAATCACATTTTTAATGTGCATCAATAAATGCTCTGTCCAAAAGGTTCCATCAGCATGTTTATTAGCAATTACATATAGTCTTTTCTTCTGTGTCTGAGCTAAGTGGATGATAGACTGTGTTAGAACATTTGAAATTCCTTTCCAATCCAAGTGTGTGAATCATAGGATTTGCTAAATAGCATACTTTTTACCATCACCAAGAAAAAAAACATTATTGTGAAAAAATTATATACTGTCATGATAACATATTATGATTATATATAATGAGAATATGTTTGCAAACATAAAAAAACTGACCACTGAGATTGTTACTTTCCTAGTTTGACAATTTTTTTTCTTTTACACGGGGGCATCAATGCATAAATAAAAAATTTAAAAAATAATGAGTGCAATTACTGCATGCTGTTTATGGGTCCAATTACCATGCTTAATGTAACTGATGTACTGGTGAATCATTATTGCAATAAATATAATCATAAATTTTTAAGGCAATTTAGCCCATCCCAACTGTGGCTGAAGTCTGAAAAGATTTTTAGGGCCAGTTGCCAGCAAACAGGTGTGACCACTTTATTACTGTCGTGCCGTTAAACCCTCACAAGTCAAACAATTACTGCTTATGTAAAAAAAGCCAAACGGTCATGTGATTTCATTCACTTTTAATATATTTCACACCATAACTTTATGGGTCTCTAAAATAAAGTATTATGATGGAAGTATTATGTTTTTTGGAGGAAAGGGGTGCTGATGCCTGTCCTCATCAGAGTCACAATGCTGGTCATACCCGGAGAAAAAAAACTACAACCTTAATGTTGGCAAACTTTTTGTTTCTTCTTGAATTACAAATTTGTCACAAGGAGTCATGCACCACTGCTGTGGATAACAGGCAGACCATGTTCACCACAGAGAACTTTTAAATCCCTGGGTGGGGTAGTGGTCTAGGTCTCCAAGTGCATGCAGTTCGACTGAATCATAGCCATATGAACTCACTTTCAAGCTAAATATTTCTGCTTCAACATCCATTTTATAGGTGGGCAGTTGTGCTGTGCATTTATGCCCACATTTGTTGCGGTGCACAATATCACTCGTTTGCAAGCCAAACAGGAAGTAGACAAAATGATAATCAAAAGGTTGTTAAAATCATCAGCATCATTGAAGCTATTTAGGAAAAGTATACACAGAAAACATTTGGTGTTGTAAATAAGGGATTCTTTTTTGTTTCCATTTTTTCCAACATATTTGCCGCTCTGTTGGGTTTAAAACAAGCATCTGAAAGAAAAAAATAACTATCCCTCTCCTTTCGACATTAGAATTACATGCCAAAATACATTGAAATTTGATGATGTATTGTGACTTTTACGGATCACAACAATGTACTATAAACAAACGCTTACCTCCTGACACTGGAGCATCCATGAAGACGGCGCCCATCTTCTCTGCCGCTACAGCCATTTCTTTAGCAACAGCCGGATCAATTGTTGAGGAGTCGACCAGCAGCGTTCCCTTCTTCACCTTCCTGAGCAAAGTTAGTCAGATCACACTTGCATTACAGGTGCAGCTTTTTTTAAAAATAATTATCATAATCAAGCAAGAATCTGCCTACTTCAAGATGCCGTTAGAGCCCGTGTAGACTTCTATGACATTTGGACTAGATGGCAGCATTGTGATGATGCGGTCTGCTTTCTCTGCCACGTATGCAGGAGAGTCCACCACCTAAATGTCAGATTCATTATCATCATGAGGGCAAAATGAATACGGTTTGAAGTAAATGAGTTGTGCTGGCTTTCGAAGAATATGTTGCTGCATGGACATTTAGTAGTTACTTACAACATCTTACCTGGGCACCCAAGTCCTGCAGCTCTTTGCAACATTCTGGGAAGACATCAGTGGCGATGACAGGATAACCATTTTTTATTAAGTTCTTGGCCATGGGACTTCCCATATTTCCTAGACCAATAAAGCCCACTGGTGTCTTTGAGGCCATGGATCTTGCTGATCCTAATAAAAAAGAAAAATTAACAATGAAGTTAAGTGTAATGATGACTAACATTGGTCTCCAATGTTCAGAGGTATTTCTCTGATTAGCAAATAATTACAGAATAAGTACCACACAAAAGCTGAGGGTTTTCCCTCCCAGCTATATATTTAACAAGAATTGCGTTCATTTTGCAGCAAGTCTTTGTCCTTTCATTTTCATCAGGCCTTTAGTGGTTCTGCCCAAATTAGCTCACAATATATCCAGTGAGACAAAATCCAACAGTCAAGACTGGAAACCGGAGGTGAATCAGCCAGACAACAAAAAGGATTAGACCTGGATAAAGATACCCAAACAATGAGCTTAAAGTAAATTCAGCCAGCTTTACAACATGCTGAGTAAATACCGTCACGCTATAGTTTCAAAGCATTTCCAAACTAATGTATGTCCATCAAAATTTGTCAAGAGATTTTGTTGTCAAGTTTTACTTGAGGTTTTAAACTTTGAGTGTTGCTTCAGTAATAGACTAACTCTATGGAAATTTACTAAGGTCATGTTGTAAACAAAAATAACTTAATAGAATCTTCAACCTAGTCGGTATGTTGTTTGAGCACATTGTGGACACCAAAAATAACTCAAAGTATGCATCTCATCACACTTACATTTCTCCTGATTTTTTTTGTCTTGTCTGATTGATGCAGTGCTGTATGACACTGAGCTGCATGTGACAATGTCTTTAAGTTGTCATAGTAATATTTTACAATTTGCTTGATAGATTGCAAGACATTCATTACCTTTAAATCACCCCAAGAAATATTCAAAATAATGTTGTGAATCACACAGTTGTAATTTTGCAACTAGGCAAGGGCCAGTTGCCAGAATTAAAGTCTATGAAGTCTTCCAAAATTAGTTTCAAAACAGCTAATATATGATCATAACATTACATTGGCTTAGAATCCTTTCTTTGAAATTCAGAAAAAAATTAGGTCTAATAACTAAAATCATCTCAAGCTACATAAAGCTGAGTAAAAGCAGTGGTTTCCAAAACTTGTTGCTACCGACCAGGAGGTTGGCCACACTTTTCCTTTCCATGCCAGAAAAACAAATATGTGTCTTGAAATATTTCCGGTTGTGAAAAACACATAAGTCATGGTGTGAAAAGTCCCACATCTCTCTTGTTTTGACAATGCCATTTTTAAACTGCAGTTGGCAAGTGGTGAGCAGCGTGACTGCAGCATCCTGCTGCAGACTCTACCCAAACACACAGACAAACCAACGGACCAGCTNAGCTTGTTCCCCTCACAATTTCACTCTATGAACAGAAGAACAACCAAACAGGAACAATTTACTGTGCAGTAAGCATTTGAAACATGGTACTTAATTTAATGACTTTTTATTCTATATTTTTGCTTAAGCATACATATGAAAATCAAACACTTTAGTTAAGAATATTTTTATTTACACTTTGTTTACTCATATTGTAAATACTGCAATATTTTTACTTTAGGAAATACCCCACAATAAATTATTCCGGCTATAATTTCAGATTCAGTTTAAAATAAACATACATTACTCTTAAAAAGTCATCTTATGCAGCCTATTGGGATATTAGTACAATACTGAAATATTATAGACAGGGATTTTTGCTTTATATACAGTATTTGCACATTGTCAAAACTCAGAGAAAAGTATTCTTCGTTTTACAAGTGTGACATCTTAAATGTAAAAGTTTTTGGTAATTTTTGCTTTTTACAATATGAAAAACAAACAGTTTTTATCTGTGTGATTAGTGATGAGTATTCGATGCTATAGTTAAGAGTTAGGATTTCAAGAACTCAAACGCTCTGCAAAGATTCTTGCACACAGCCAGTAAAACTTAAGCATTTGTGACATTTAAAATCTAATAAAGCTCAGCCTTAGAGAGTTTTAAAACAACTTGCTGTTAGCAAGTATGGACCCTGTATCTCTGTGCGCACACCTGGTATTCAAATACATAATGGACTAAGGGACATTGTGTCCGAGCTGCAGCATTAACAGGGACTCCAACTCTTTATACTTTCTTCTAAGGGCTAAAGCTAGCTAACAAATTGAAGCAAGGGGCATTCCATTTGTATTTATCACTGAATAATATTCACATTAAGGGGGAATTACGTCACAACGCAAACGAATACATTACCGAAGACATGCTTGTTCCACCTGAAGCATATACTCCGGGACCCTCTAAACAACGCAGCCATGCTTCTCTCACCCCTCGACCTCGGTATTTGGTGACAGCTGTCAAGCCAGGAAAGCCACAGTAAACGGTTATGAGTCAGTGCCTTTTGGACCAATTGCAGCGCCGGATCAGTTAGCCGGACCAATGGGAGAAAAGCGAAGGCGGGACATCCTGTGATTTTACTTGAAAGTGCCCTTTGGTGTATGCTTTTGCTCCTTTATCCAGAATTAATTACAATTAGAAAAAAAATCATGCATATAGGATTAATAGATGTATGCAAATGTTTAGCTGTGTTTTTACCTCGTAGCCGACGGTACATAGTTGCAAAAAACACGACATTATGCAATGTTTTATTTTGAATAAATAGGGGGGGGAAAAGAAGCAAATTTATAAGTTTATCATAAACAGTTAAAGTTTGTAATTATAATAATATACTGTCGTCGTTTCTAGTCGGGGTGTTCTGGTTCCCCCCACCGGCCCTCGCAGCATCACTGGTGCAGCAGCTCAGCATCATCATCATCTCTCCCTCTTTCAGGAAGAGACGCATCAGCGTCAGAGCTGAAGAGTGGGGGAAATAAACACAGAGATACGACGAAGAAAGTCTCTGTTTCTTTATAAGTATAAGCCATTTCATAGAGGTAAGGTTTGTTTTCATGCTAAACTGGCTCGTGTGTGTTTGTGTGTCATGTGTCATCGAGCTCGCCGCCCTAAGAGGATGATGCTTAGCTAGCTAGTAGTGACTTGACACAACATGGCCCGTCCACAAGCTAATGTTAGCCACCTTTAATGAGATAAGCCTTAGGTTGCTTTAGCTACAGTTCACTCGGCAGAAGTGTATTTTACCTGCTCGGTCGTGGGTCTAACGTCGTTTCTGTCTGTAATGTTACAGCTTTGAAATGTGCATTTCTGTATAATATTTACCCTGTCTATTCCTGGGGTGGAGTCACTATAAAATGTAATGCGTTGATATAATGTTTTGCCTTTTTGTAGTTCCAGAGTGAAATGACAGGACAGAGATGTCAAAAAGCTGCATACATTCACAAGTGTTTGTTTCTTTACCATCAACCTAAGCTTCCCTTTACAATTTTCCTACACAGTTTGGAAAAGTATTGGAGTTTTTAAGTCGGAAAAAGTATGGAATGAAGAAAATGTACATGTATTTTATTTTATTTTTAATTGCCAGATTTATTACCCATCTTATTGTCCAAGTCCATCATTCATCCATCCTGGTGCTCAAAAAGTGCATGAAAGTACATGCTGTTGTATCCAAACATAGGTATATTTCAGCTGATCCTAGTTATCAAACATTTCATTCAAGTTCCCTATTTGGGAATAGAGAAATGGAAACAAGGTCTTTCATATTAAAATCGCCATATTTATTATCATTTTCCAGCCTTTTACCTCCTGGTAAAGGAGCAGAACTTTGTTTCACCATGAAATCATCTTTGACTTGACTGAACTCCCTCAGAGCCACAGAGGAGAAATTACTCAACAGTTTACACATGCAAGGTAATACATTTGATTATTACAACTTTGATTGGAAAAAAACTCTGGCAGGGTTTTTCCCAGTGTAATATAAGCATGGTGGGCCACCAGGCTATGTTTTTTATTTTAAATATATATACATATATATATATTTTTTTTTTACAAGTAACAGAGACAGTAAAGACGGTTTAATAGTTGACACATTGACCTGGGTGTGAGGGCTCCCCTTTGGCTTCATATGCTATTATTTCCTAATTATGATCCTAACTTGTGCACCTCCGAATTTTTGTAACTTTGAACATTTTTTTAACACAAAAACACGGTGGGCCGCTAGTGGACTGGCGTAGTGTCTCTACCACCGGGCTACTCAGGTTTTCTGGGGGAAACCCTGTATTGTAAAGACTTGTTAATACTCAATGTTTGGTTATCACTAGCCTGGTAAAAAAGAAGCCTTTGTTCTATGCTTCACTTCATACAGAGGGTCTGGACCCTTGGCTATTAAGAAACGATTGCTTTGCTGCTAGCAAAGTTTCCTTCGGGTAATTGTTTTATTGCCGAAGAGTAAGATCCTTTTTATTAATTTACCTTTTAGAAGTGGAATATATGGTTACAAGATGGTGGACAAGTCAATACTTTATAGAACCTTTTAATAGTGACTCATATGGGTCCATAGTGAAACATTAAAATAAAGCATCAAATCAAATCCACAATGTCACAAATCTACATGAAGGCTAAAGCGCCAATGATTCCAGAACTTTGAATAAAACATGACTGAGCTAAATGGAGAATCTGTCAGGGACACAATTACACTATTTGTTTAGTCAACTGTACACTCGCGAGATTCTGCAATAGAGCATGACGAGTGGGTACACCAACAGTAACAAACGTTTAACTTACACTGCTCCATCTTAGCATTTTAAGCAGCAACCTAATTCCACCCTCGTATGCTACAGTGAGTTTCTGAATGTTGCTTTCTCTGCAGCACCTCCACAAATGGCCAGTGTACATTGGGAGACAATAGGCTTATTTAAAGTGCCCAATTTTCACTGGAACAACGAACGTATAAAATTTACGTCTCAGCATATTAACTTGTGCATACATGAATTTGCATTTCATTTAAAAATCCATATTATCAGATATGTAGCATCCTAAGTATTTACCCGCAGCATAAACAATAGGAACAGTACCAGACAGAGTAAAGTCAGGAAATACTATTGTGGTCCTCCATACATCTATAAATAAATGTCATACTCTATAAGCATATTGAGAACAGACCCCTGGTAACGTCTTTTGATGATCTGCCACACTAAATTCTTATTAAATACATTGAAGTTTATGGGTATAAAGTAACAACGATTCAAAAGATTTGAAGACTTCTGCAGAGTGATATATGTGTGAAGGGAAAAGAATACAATCTTCTCCTACTGTTTCTCTTCTGTTTTTCTCACTTCCAGGCAAATGAAGTGACCAGCAGGGCAGGATGTCATCATTCCAGGTGGTGGACTCATCGCCTGGCTGCAGCGTCAGCATCATGGAAACATCCAACTTCGCTCATGTCATCTTCCAAGACGTGGGGAAGAGTTTCCTACCACAGGCCCCTTTGGAATGCCGTTACACGCTGACCCCTTACATTACTCCCCACCCCAAGGACTGGGTGGGCATTTTCAAGGTATTCGGTTAATGCAATTTATTTTGCTCTCAATGTTTGATATCTTTTTGAAATCACAGCCATTTACGCAGGTTTGTGGTGGTACAAACAAGTGTTAGGGTCGCATTAATTGCCCGTAGCTTTGCACTTAGCACATTAACACATGCATCCGCCCCGACAGTAATGATTCGTCACTACAAGCCTGAAAGCCTACCGCAAGCTTTGGTGTGGTTGTTCTGCAGGCAGAACAAGGAAGAGTATACACGGTGGGCTGTTTGCACACATTTGGCCCTTTTTATGAACCACTCTGATTCTTATTAAGACCCCTTCCCTTTCCATCATTTCACATGTGCCCCTCGATTCCCCTTCCTTTGACTTTCCATCAGCCCATTTCCCTTCTCTGCTTGGACTCTTTTATCAGGGCCATCAAATCTCACACGTAATTAACAGGAAATGGGAGCCGGGAAACTTAATGTCTCGTAAAGACAAAAGACAAACGTTTTATCGTAGTTTTAAGAACTGACTTCAAATCCACCAGTTCAATTAAAAAGGAATAAAGATGCTGAGTTTATATGGAAAAAAACAAACAAACGTGGGGATTGGAAAATGTAATTATGGTAATCCATGCTAAAGAAACCCATTTGATGGTTAGAGCTGCATGTCAGGGAACAAGCAGACCGTAGATTTTTAATCCTCTTTGACGTATATGCCTCTCTTTTTTGCGTTCATTAGGACTTTATTTTATAGTTGCAAAGTCTTGCCACTGTCTTTATACACATTAAACTAAAACAATATTTACTGTACTTTATTGGGAATAAGTGTGCTAGAATAGCAAAAAGTGGAGCATAGATGTTACATAGGAGGAAAAAGAAAATATAGTCCTTAGTTCCTCATGTAAATACTTTGTAAAACGACATGTTTCTACAGACTTCACACATAACTACTAATAGTTGTGCACATTCTTTGCAAAATAGCTTAAGGTCATCTGTACAGAGCAGTTTATAAATCATGACACAGATTCTTTAATTTATTTAGGTCTGGACTTTGACTTAGTCAATTCCAGTTTGTTTTTTTCTTGGAGGTTGGAGGGGATGTGTGGTCATTCATTGTACAAATTAAATGTGATCGCAATCAAGTTTTTGTTTTCAAACGGTTTAAGACCCTAAAGCAATGCACAGAAGTAGAAGAAAGTTGACGTCACACAGAAGCGCACTCTTTACGAAAGTTAAAATTGCCGCCGCCGTCGATGGATCAATTTTAAAGTTGTTCAGCAATGGGAGCCGACAGTATTGTCACAAGATCATGACAAGACGAAGGACACCAGGAAAAAAAACAAAGCACAACTAATAGCAACAGCCTTCTTTGAGCATTAACCGCAACTTTTGTAGAGAAGTGTGTTAGGATGTGCAGTCGAACGACGTAAAAGTCGTCCAAAATACGTTGTGACCGTTTTGACCGCAAACGCTTTAAAAGCTGTTGTATACATATCTGTGTTAGTACCACACAAGAGTGACATAAATCGGACTCTTTGGGGGTGAAAAGATCGGAATTGCCTGGTTCTGACTGCCGTGAAAAAGTCGGATCACATGTGCCTGTCGTGTGAATGCATCCCAATGTTTGTTTTGTTTTCAAATTCTTCGACCTGATCCGTGGGACTCTGCCAACTGACCTGACTCAGCCTGTTAGCTTAGTTAAACTAAGTTTGTAGTTGTTTCCTTCTCTTTCCGCTTTGGAGTAAAACTCTTTGAGACGCTCAATGTTTGGGAAATTGTTTTATAACGCAGTGTATGTCTGTGTTTGCTCTTTGTGATGCTGTGTGTTCACTAATGTTCTCTTAACACACCTCCGAGGCCTTTGCAGAACAGCTGGATTTGTACTAAGATTATCTCTTTAATTGTTACATGACATCTGACCGCAGTTGGTTCCATGGGATTGTGTGGATACAAATACACACTGTGCTTTTTAGATTTGTTTGTAAATAATGTAAAAACCATCTATCATTTTGCTTTCCCTCTGCAGGTAAGTGCCACTTTGTGTTGGTCTCACAAAAATGTTAAAAAGTTCAAGTAGTACAAAAAGAAGGCGCTGTAAATAAAGCGCCATTCCAAAAAAAAAATTGTTATGATCTTTCACAAATGATGCACATTTTAAGCTATGCCAGCAAGTTTCAGTTCGAGTTACGACGCTGGGGAATTTTTTAAAACAAAACTGATTACAGTTGACTTTCGCACTCCAAAGCTGCTAATACTAGTCTTTAGCATGAAGGTTTATGTCTTCCCAGAGGCAAAAACTTTTCACAGGTCTGACTCAGGGACACAATATTTTCTTCCTCTTTCCCATCCCATCTTTATGCGCTACCTGTGAGAGAGCCAGACTAAGCAGCAGAGCTGAGATCTGCTGTGAGCATGACTCA
>CAEGAG010040631.1:0-13452 GCA_903067065.1 Brachyrhaphis terrabensis
CTACATCTCCCAGAATGTTATGCTATGCAGTGACCGGAGACCGCTCCTATAGCAGAGAGAGAACCATAGCGCCAGGCATTCTGGGTAAATACAACCAAAATAAACGTGTGTCTGGTGCTGTGGGAGAAATAGGTCATGGTCTTTTACCAAAGAAAAATCCTAAAACCTCTAAAATCTGACTTTATGTCTTCTTCAGAGGTTTTTGTGTCGTTTCCCTCAGTAGTTCTTGGTGCAGCGCCACCACAGGTGAAGGGGGGAACAGCTTGCTCAATGGGTTTGGTTCATTTGACAGTGCAGTGTGAAAGAGAACCACACCGACTGAAAATGGAACAAATGTTGCAATTTTGGTACTGAATCGAACCGAGTCTACTGAACTATCTGGTGTTGATACACCCTTAGAGAACAAACTCATCTCTACATCAATAAGATTTCATATAATAAACAATTGTATTCTTAATTCATTAAAACTGAAGAGACAGCCGCCTTTTCATTTCCTGCGTATAAAGTAACAGTTTAATTAAGCAAATGTTTCCAGCTCAGTTTAATTTTCAGCATTTCTGCCAAGGGACCAAGACGAGCGTCATTACAAGTAACCATAAAAGACAATATAGGCAGATATAACTCTAAACAATTCTCCTAAGCATCATCAAGCGATCGTCTTCTAAACGTTCCAACCGCATGAAAGTGATGAGGATCTATATAAGCGGGGTTCCCTACGGTCATCTCTCCAGCGTGATAATGAGATCTAGACAGGATGGAGGGCACTCACCTGATAAATGGGACTGTAATAGCGGATTCCAAATGGGGACCACCTGCAGGAAAGCATTATGATTATTATCGTGATCAGTCTCTGTCTTGTTTCCGGGTACATCACACTTGTGGGAGGACATGAGTTATGAGGACGTGGCAGATCAGGCGGTTAGCACCAGCGCTCACAGTGAACCATGGATCATTTACAGCAAAGTATTCGGACTGTTTGAACATTGCACATTTTGACATTTTACAACCACATGGTGGAATGTATTTTATATGGGATTTGATGTGAGGGTGAAGAAACAATCCCCCCCAAAAAATGTACGGCAGAAAATACATGCCAGACCTAAAAAAAAACCTCACAGATAATTTTTATCTAATCTGACTGAGGATAAACTTAGTCATTATAGATTTGGCACAAATTTCTATCTATGGCTGTGTGAAGCTAGCCTGGCCATTTCCTTCCTCCGCAATTCTACTCGATTCTAATCTCTATTCAGTGCTCCATCTGGGATTTCTCCCACTTATCTTGATTTCCTACAATGGTTTTCAACTGGGCCAATCAGCAAACAGAAGGAGTTGTGAATGATTACACAACTTTTGGAATTGTATTCTGTCCGTAGTTGTAGTTTGATAATGGCAGTGGAGGAAGTGAATGAAGACATTCGGTTCATGTCGGCCACACTTCTAAACACTGAGCAGTTAAAGTCGGATCAAGACGAATTCTTAGGACATTCATTTGTTTGCCAAGACGTCGTTCGACTGGGCTCTTATCTCGTTTTGGTGAGGGATGGTTGTCAACAATGCACGCAATTTCCAGTAAGCCTCAAAGCGTAGCTTCCTTCACTGGTGCATCACATATGTCATGTCCGAGTGACAGCAATTGGGTGAAATCAGATCCAATCGTGTAAAACTTTCAACAGAGTCCGCATTTGTTGAATCTCTTCTCAGCAGCCGAGCGTTCAGACCCTCCAAACAAGGGGCTGGTTTTTGTATGTAGAGGCAAAAGACTTGAAATTACAGCTGCATTTGTAGAAAATTGTGGTTCTACTTGCCACACTTAACAGTTTTTATTTTTTTAAATATAGGAAAATCACAATAATATAAATTTATGACTGTATTTATAATGTGACAAATCATAAAATCCTCTCCAAGTCTAAGAATTTAATGCAACCTTAGAGAAACTGATGTGCCAGTTACCTGGGTTAAATGATAATTGCTACACCAAGGGGAGTTATAATTATACAACCAGACTCTCAAACTAATTATAAACTGAACTTTGTCATTTGATGAATTAAAAGAGTGATTGTTGAAGTGTCATGGACAATTCTGGGTTTTGTTGGCCATTCTAGGTCTTAACGGTGACATCGTCTACTCCCTGGCTGACTCTGCTGATGGGTTCTTCTCCATTGACGAGCAAAGCGGCGTGATCACCCTGGAGCGCCCCCTGGACCGCGAAGTGCAGTCGGTGTACGAGCTGAAGGCCCATGCCAGCGACCGGGGCTCTCCACGTCACTCCTCACTGTGCGAGGTGGTGGTCTCGGTGCTGGACATCAACGACAACCCGCCGGTGTTTGAGCACCGGGAGTACACGGCCAACCTGTCCGAGGACGTGGTGGTGGGCACCCAGGTGGTCCGACTGCAGGCGACTAGCCGTGACGCTGACGCTAACGGGGAAATTTCCTACAGTATCATCAGCGGGAACGAACATGGCAGGTTCAGTGTGGACCCCCGCACTGGTATGTGACCAAGCTGGTTTTGCTTTTATGTAATCTGAAGTTTTCCGCTTGGTGTTTGTGTTTTATCAGGTGAAATTTTATTACATTTACTGGGGTGTTTTTATCCAGATGACTTGCCAAATGTTATTTTGATTGTAGAAATTAGTCATTTGTAGACTTTTATTCTGTTAAGTTCCACTTTCTCTTGCCTTGAAGGTGATGTATTTGTGATCGAAGCTTTGGACTATGAGGCGTCTCATGAATACTACATCACCGTGGAGGCCACAGATGGAGGCTCCCCTCCACTCAGCGACATCGCTACTGTGAACGTCAACCTTACCGATGTCAACGACAACAAACCCATCTTCAGCCAGGACGTCTACACTACAGTCATCAGCGAGGACGCCGAGCTCGGGAAGGCCGTATTAACAGTAAGGACTAGCGGTGTCAACATTAACGAATGCAACTCTAAAGATTTTAGTACGCTGATATTACACAATGTAGATTAATGAAACTACCTATTTAGACCTTAAAGCTTCTCTCCGAAAGAGGGTTGACTAATTATCATCAGCGCGTTATGCATTGAACACACATGAATCGAAAGGCAAAAGTTTTCTGCGACAACTGATAGCAACAAGTTTTTTTTTTTTTTTTACTTTCTTGTGTCATGTCTATATGTATGGTTTGAGACAGTGAACCCAAGCATGCAAACTTTTTTTCTTTAAATATGCATAAAGCTTTTGATATGGGCATTTGCTCAGGGCTGCATCAGAACGGGATGGTGCACTCAAGAACTAGAAAATAAAATAGAACCTTATCTGTCAATTGTCCCCTGAACAAGTTTGCTATGCTTCTATGCATGTGTAGTAGAGTAAGTTTCCTATATTTACATTTCATGCTAATAGTTAGGCGTAGTGATTAATTGTGATTAATCACAGCAGCAGAGTGTGGTTAATTGATTAAATTCCTTAATTGGCTGACACTAGTAAGGATACACGTTCTCTCTGAGATATGCTTAGCTTGTACAGAGCAGATGACTTTTATGTTTTTGTTTTTTGATTTTTTTTTGCTGTGATTACCCATAATCACTCCAAAACCATGTGAAGGGTTTGACATTTTTCATCACTCCTGATTTCCCTCCAGCCAGATGTGTCAGTTCATCCACCTTCTCCCTCCGTGGTTCATTTCCTCGCTCACGGCCTGTCTCCTCTCCGTCCATTATTCGCTGAATGCACTATCACATATCTGCACCTGTGGCAAACCACCATCTGGTGGAGCAGCTAAATTAGGACCGCTGCTCTTCATGCTCACTGCAATGCCACATTCTGGTTCAATATCTGACACACATACTAAAGCCGGAGAATCTAAATGCATGTGACTCATTAGGCCTCCTATTCAACTCGAGGTATTTGTAACCTTTAGTCCGTCTCATTTTAACTCCCTATTGATTTCTGTCTTCCCTCTGTTTGAAAATTATCCACACTCCCAGCCCTTTATCTGTACATCTAAGGTACCTGAATATAAATGAACCATCAGAAAATTAGATTTTAATGCATGCCATTGTCTCATACCTGTAAATCCTCTGTGTGCTAATTTCCCCAGGGATCCTTTTTTTGTATTTGACATTTATTGAGGTTTTCAGTGCTGTAGGATTTGTTGTGTGTGTGTGTATAAAGTTGCAAAGCTAGATTAATTTTGCATTGGCTTTCAGAAATATACCCCTGTTAAAATGCCATAATTTTTGATGTAAGAAAAAATCATGGCAGCTTGATAGAGAGACAGCTTGATAAATAATTTTGCAACGTTTTCCACATACGATATGATGCGGCATTTATCTTGTATAACTCAAGTGAAAACAAAAAAAAACAACATATTTTTGGTATTTTACGGCCATAAATAAAGCGTGTTAGGAACGACAAGTTAATACTGATTCTACTAGTACTAACTGCTACTGATGCTAACATCAGTTTGAGACTAATGTCATCTCAAAGTACATTAATAATAAAATAAGGTCCTGTTATTTTAAAACGCTACATTTTTACACCAGAGAACAAATATTTTCTCTTCATTAAAGCTGCAGTATGGAACTTTTAGAAAAAATATTTATTTGCACATTTTTTAAAACTCTCAGTATGTGGTGACAGTGTGATGTGAGAGATAATCTGTGAAAAAACTCAAGTTCCTCTGAATACTCCCAGTGCTAACTAGAAACAACCAATCAGAGGCAGGATATATATATGTGTGTGTGTGTTGTTAACTGATTCTTTGTGGCATTCTCTTTGACTGAAAGGTGATGGCAGAGGATTCTGATGGACCGTCCCACAGTCACATCCGCTACTCCGTTGTGGACGGCAACCAAGGCAGCCCGTTCACCATGGAGCCGCTGCGGGGGGAGCTTAAAGTCGCTCGCCAGCTGGACAGAGAGAGAGTAAGTGGAGCAGCCGATACTTCCTGGCTGTTCTCATGCAATGTAATCCATTGAGGAACTAATTGCAGTGAATGCAAAATCCAATCAGACTCATGCCGACTTAATAGGGAGGCTTGTTTAGTGATTTGCATTATTGCTTAGAAGAGCACTTTTGTTCATGTACAGTAACTCCTGCTCTGTGTTTCTCCCAGATGTCTGGGTACACTCTGAAGGTGGTCGCCGTGGACAACGGGGTGCCCCCTCTCTCCAGCAGCGCCATAATCAACATTGACATCTCAGACGTCAATGATAACCCACCCCTTTTCTCCCAGGCCAACTACAGCCTCATCATCCAGGTGAGAGGGGGTTGAGGGGAGGTCAGTGCAGATAGCTGATTAGAGTGAAAAAGATAGATGGAGAGGGAGAAAGAGACGAGGGGCTGCAGGAGGGATTGCAGCGGACACGGAGAGAGATTAGGAGAAAGAAATAACGGAAGGCTTTGCGAGCAGAATATCAAGAAGGAGGAGGATGGAGGAAGAACAAAGGTAGGAAGAAGGGAGAAGCAGGGGGATTGAAAGACAGAGGTTGAATCTTAAGGCGCAGGAACACAGATCAGGGATGGAGGGAGTGAAGGAGAGAGAAATCTACAAGGTGGAAAGATGAGAGGGGATGGCTTACTAGAGGAAGGGAGGGCGGATAAGAAACATTAAAGGGAGCTGCATCAATAGAGTGGCGGAAGCTCAGAAGAGAGAATGCTTTCTTCCCTCAGCATTTACAAAGGATAGTAAAGCGACTGATGCACTAAAGTTAACTGATGAATGAACTCAGCAAGTTTAGACCTTTGTGAGAAGGATGAAAATGCTAAACTAGTGGAGCATGCTATTAACTGATAATTATATCTATAATATTGAAAGTGAACATCCAGAACTCCTACATCCATAAATCCATGCAGCCTTTGGCCAAACATGCATCATGAAAATGATTAGAACACACAAAAAGTTTATCCCGGAATTTCCTCCAAAAATGCATTTGAACCCCTGGTGGTGGGATGAGGAACATCAGGTATGACACTAAAATTATTTGGACATTCTTACTATGGATGCATATTAGGTATTCATATGGCTTTTACAATTTGCCTCACAATTCATTGAACAGATAATTCAATGAAATAGAGTTTAATTATCTTTATCTATCTCTCTATACTTTTTATCTACAGTCTCCTATAAGTTACACATACAGCTACATTCATCTTTAGAAAACATCCAAAAGCAAATTCAGTAATGCCACTTCAGAACAAATGCTCTCTCACAACACTTTACAAAACAAAGCTAAACAGTTAGAACACAGGAAAACGGTTACCACATATCAACTAATTTAATATAAATGAGACGATTTATGACTGTCAGGGTTTCCAAAGAATTGTATGATATTTACTTTAATACTGGATTCAATTAGCAACTCATTTATTTATGTAACCAGTGGACAGAACACATGCCAGCTTGCTGCAGAGCATCAGATCTGAACATTGCTTCACCTCTTCACTGCCTGCGTTTTATGGCCCATTAGGGTTTGATCAAAGTATTGCAGTAAATTCTCTTAAATCAACTATGAGGGGGGAAATCCAGAGCTACACATACTGTACACGACCACAGGAAGTTGGATAGCTTTTTTTTTTTTTTAGCTCTGCAGAATGAATGTAATGTGTTGCAAAAGATTCCATAGATGTCAGATGTGAACATTATTCAGGCACAAAAAAGAGAACCACTTTCTTTTCAAACACNTGATCAGTCAGAGCCAAAAGAAGCTTTAGAAACATAAAGAATCATGGCGGTAGCTCTTCTTTTGTTCGGTTGTAAAAACTATGAAAAGTCAGGAAAGGTCAGCATTAAAGCAGAACCTTCCAGAAGCCGGATGCTTCAAGTTAAGTTTTGTCATTAACATGTAATTTCCATTACTCACAAGCTATTTTTAAAAGAACACAGAGGTTTCATTGATCTGATCTTGATTTCCTTTATCATTCCGACTGACTGAGATGCACCCATATTCCGTGGAGGTGGGATCAGTTTCAGATGGCCTTTTGTCCAGCTCAGCGACGCTCCTTCAGTCCACAAAGCAGCATTGATGTATTTCAGAAGTCAATGACTTCAAGCAAAGCACATTTTCTCATCACACCTCTTGTGACTCTCAGGAGAATCGACCAAAAGGCACAAGCATTCTTCAGCTAGCCGTGAGCGATCGAGACGCTTCACACAACGGCCCACCTTTCACCTTCACCATCGTGGAGGGCAACGAGGGCGGCGTCTTCCACATCAACCAGCAGGGAGCGCTGGTGACCACGGGGGTGCTGAACAGGAAAACTAAAGAGCACTTCTTGCTCCAAGCGCAGGTGAGCCGCAGAGCCGAGGTGAAACGAGGGTCGGCGGTTTGCATTGACTTGAACTTTCAAGCTTTAGCAGATTTCTGTTTATCCACATTTTTTTCCTTCCTACCTTCCATCACTCCTCCAAGCAGTCTGCTCACTCACCTAAAACCCCCTGAAGTATTTTACTGAGAGCTTGCTGCACCGAGAGAAACTTTACCAGAGTAGCTGAATAGAAGTAACATCAAATTTGATGTGATTTGATTTGAATAGAAGTAGACATTAATCAATTAATCAAGTTTATTTTTATAGAACATTTCAGCAACAAGACAGTTCAAAGTGCTTTACATCACTTACATTAAAACATAAAAATATCAAAAACACATCAACAGTTGTGAAAGCCAATAACCAATATTGCATTTTGTCATGAGTTATTGTTAAAATCATCATTACACTTCTAATATGTTGGTCAATGTTTTATTAATTATGGCTCTCAGCATTTCGGCTGTTTTGCAGTTTTCTGGAAGTTTGTTCCAGATTTGTGGTGCATAGAAGCTGAATGCTGCATCACCAGAACTAGAACTAGAAGACCCGAGAGGCTTGGAAGGTTGATACAACAACAGCATATCTTTAATGTATTGTGGTGCTAAGCTGTTGAGTGATTTATAAACTAACAGAAGTATTTTAAAAGCCTATAAAAGTCCACATTTGCTTCAAAGCACCTTATAGATGACTAAATAGGACAGAGAGCAGCTTTGATTTGGCTCTGTCACGTGTTACCTTGGTGGAAGGGAACAGAGGAGAAATGTGTGGGCAGATGGGACATGAAAAGTGTGATGTCGTGGTGCACACAAGACTCAAGCTCCGATTTGAGTCATTGCTGTTAGTTGTTTTCCTGCAGAACCAACAGCTAAATCCCGTGAAAGTGTGGTTGTTAAGATGTTTGATCTCGTTAGTGTTTTGTTGGCTCTCTGTATCTGGTGCATTTGCAATTTGTGGATGCTGTTAGCCGAGTGACTGAGGCAGCAGTGGAAGAGTTTGATTGCCCTCTGGTGTTGGAAGGCAGGTAATGCCTCACCGTCCTCCTCTCCTCTGCAGGTGTCCGACAGTGGCAAGCCCCAGCTGTCCTCCACCGCCTTCGTCAGCGTGCGAATCATCGAAGAGAGCGTTTATCCCCCCGCCGTACTCCCGCTGGACATTTTTGTCTCTGTTGCTGGCGATGAGTACCCTGGGGGCGTGTTGGGAAAGATCCACGCCACTGACCAGGACATCTACGACACCCTCACCTACAGCCTCGCTGCCCCCGCTTCCTCGCCTGCAGACGAAAGCGGAGCCTTGTTTTCAGTGTCGGCCTCGGATGGCAAAATCATCGCCCTGCGGCCGCTCGACGTGGGCCAGTACCCTCTGAACGTGACGGTGACCGATGGACGCTTCACAACGCCGGCGGACGTCAATGTGCACATTCGCCAAGCGACTCGTCAGGCCTTGGACAACTCCATCGCGGTGCGCTTCGGAAGCATCGCCCCAGAGGAGTTCATCGGGGACTACTGGAGGAACTTCCAGCGGGCGCTCCGGAACATCGCCGGGGTCCGCAGGAGCGAGGTCCAGTTGGTGAGCCTTCAGCCGGAGCAAGGGGATCTGGACGTCCTGCTGACTCTGGAGAGATCTGGGAGCCCCTATCAGTCCCAGGAGGTAAGACCAGCCAGAATAGGAAGTTTCAAAAGGGTGAATTTTATTTTTCACTCATGAGGTTTTATTAACTTTGCGTCATTTTAAAATCAGTGGTCTAAATTATTATTTTTAGGCAACCTATTTTTTTTACTATTATGTAAAATCGACTTTTTTGAGCATATAATGTTATTTCCTCATCAAAAACATACCTGGAGTGGTACTTTGATTCTTTCAAGCATGTTTGAGAAATCCTTTAATCTCTCCTGGAAACCATTCAGCTGTGCAAAACTCTTGGTAGGACCAAGCTCCTTGGAGCTGCAGTTTCTAATCTTCTGAGCTTCAGCTTCGCAGTGCAGCCCTTCCTCATAATTCCCCCTCTCAGCTCCTTCAGCAGAAATTAGCAAACACCTGGCAGAACTGCATCTGCTGAGTTCATAATAAGAGTTACTTCTCAGTGAAACTCTGGTAAAAACATTAAAGGATTTATAGCGGATCTATGTTGTCATGACTTCCTGAATCCAGAGTTTCAGAAAGAGACATAGTTTGTAAAGAGACAGAGGCCCATTTTCAAGGCATTAAATTATGAAGTCAAATTTCTTTTTTGTCATCTTCCATATTCATAGAATTTTTATAACAACTGAAGGTGGCATAGTTACTTGATTGTGTTATAAAATGGCACTATGTACCTGGACAATACATAATACTGCCCTTTTCAGTAGGGGTGCACTGCTAAATTGGTTAATTATAGTCGCTATATTTAGCAACTTAGCAGTAAAAAAAAAGAAATAATAATAATAATAATTGGTATTGAACAAAATCAGAATCAGTAGATCAGGCTTTTTAAATGTTTGAGATCGACCCATAATCAGCAATCTGTGCACCTCGATTCTTTAGCAACTTCAATCTGATGATGTTTGCTAAATCTGTTCAGAAAATGACCACAAAGGAGAATTTTCTGTTAATGAGCAGGATGAATCAAATCTGCTCCTGGAGGGCCGGTGTTCTGACAGTTTTCAATGCGTCTCTCCTCCAACACGGCTGAATCAAATGCTCCAACTACAACCTCAGTATGTAAAGCCTTTTGCAACCATCATTTGAATCGTGTGGTGAGTCAGGGAGAGAACTGAAACATGCAGACACCGGCCATTGAGGACTGACTTTGAACTCCTCGGACACACTAATTCTTCTGACTGAGTCATTTCCTGCTGAATTTTCATCAGGTTGTCTTCCGCAAGCTTAACTCTTCTGCGGCTATGATCGAGGACATGATCGGGGTCCGCATTGTGCGTGTGGTTCAGAAGCTGTGTGCGGGTCTGGATTGCCCGCTGCACTTCTGCGACGAGGTCATCTCCCTTGATAAAACCGCCATGTCCACATACAGCACCGCCCGCCTCAGCTTTGTCACGCCGCGGCACGTGAGGACGGCCACGTGCCGGTGTGACGGTACTTCGATCACACAAACACGCACATTGGGTGTTTTGTTCCATTAAATCTCCTGTTGATAACTGCGATGTGTCGTGGCATTTAGGCGGAAAGTGTCCTGTCCTGAACAACCTTTGTGAGAACAGCCCCTGTCCAGAGGGGATGGACTGTGTGGCTGACCCCAGAGACACCGTTTACAGCTGTGTGTGTCCGGAGGCCAAAAAGGGCAAATGTTCCGGTAGGAACTTTTCTTTTTTATATATTAAAACCTTTTCTACATGAACCACCGTCTCTGGAGTTAAAACCATTGTAAAGTTGCAGTGCATTAGCTGACCTGATATCTGTGCAAATAACATTTACAAAAATAAATTAGCTTATTGTAAACATGCAATGGAAATGTTTTTATTTTTATTTTGCATCACACAATTCACATGATCAACAACAGATGTTACTACTATCAGTAAAGATGAGAAAGACAACAGGCAGTGGTAGGAGGATGATGGCACAGAATATTTTTTAATTACTTATTGTGTGAACAAACTTTTTCACGTGCAATTTTAATTACATTTCTTATGAAAACAACAAAATTGTAAAATTGCACGCACATTTGTAATGGGATAAGATTTAGTAGACAGTATGAGCTGGTGGTGCCACTTACCTAAAACACTGAAAATTGTCCCATTTCATTGGCCAGCGGATTTCTCTCTGCATCTAGAAAAAAGAAATATCTGTAGTTGTTTGTAATTGTTTGTGGGAGAACATTTTAGGTACTTAGTAGATGCTGAGAGACAAAATACAAACAACTTGTCAACACTAAGAATGTCATGACTAGCTAAATGTTAGATGCTAACAATGCTAAAGTAAACTATCAGCTCCATGGTTACTATCGATGCTAAAGTATAAGGCTATTTGGCTTTCTGAAATTTTTTTCTGTGAAAAACTCAAAAAGAGATTTCTTTTTGATATATGTTGGTCAGGTCTTCACCCCTGAACCCTGTGTCGTTTTATATTAGCTCCATGTGTTGGTTTTGTAGTGCTTTGCTGCTCTTGCTGTTCTCATTAAATGTTTTTGGGTTTTTTTGTCTCAGATGGCCACTCACTGACCTTCAGTGGAAACGGTTATGTGAAGTACCGTCTGATGGAGAACGACAACAAGGAGCTGATGAAGTTGTCTCTGCGGCTCCGGACCTTCTCCAGCCATGCCACTGTCATGTATGCGAAAGGGACAGACTACAGCATCCTTGAGGTGTGTTCAATCTCATTATGTAGTTGCGTCTTCGGATTGGAACCTTTGTCCTCCACATTTAAAGAGCCACATAAGGAAACAGACCTCGCCCTTTCTCTGAGCCCATTCTGTCTATGTACGAGAGCTGAAGGGTTCAAAAGGGCATTTAAAAGCTCCATTCACACGCCTGACTATGGGAATGTGGCTAGCTGGTAGGAAAAGAAAACTAACGCAAGCTATTTTAGTACAGAAGGGAAGCAGACAGGAGTTTTACACACATTCCTTTTTCAGTCTGTCTGGAGGAGCGCTATGCATACCAGACAAAGAGGCGTTCAAGTTTCAGGCTGCCATCTAAGGATTTTAACACCAATTGCTTTCATATTTTAGATGTTTGAACAGGAGTCAAAGTTTATCAATGAATAAAGCTTCGTTTAGTGTTTAAATGAAGCTTTATTCATTTAGACACTAGGATGAGACAATTTTTCGGCTGTATGAAAATGAGTGTTTTTCTGAAAACTGCGAAAAACAGTTTTGCGAGCTGAGGCCAAGTTACATGATTGGCCTGTTGACATTTTCTGCACATTCAGACTTTGTTCCGACTCTGGAACTCAGCAGCGTTTTGTCTCTTGAAACAGATTGTAAACGGACGCCTGCAGTACAAATTTGACTGTGGCAGCGGCCCCGGCCTAGTGTCGGTCCACAGCGCCCAGGTTAACGACGGGGAGTGGCACTCCGTGTCCCTGGAGGTGGACGGTAATTACGCCAAGCTGGTGCTGGACCAGGTGCACGCCGCCTCGGGCACGGCTCCAGGCACCCTGCGCACGCTCAACCTCGACAACAACATTTACTTCGGCGGACACGTCCGCCAACACTCCTCGCAGCGCCTGGGCCGCAGCCTGCCCGTTCTCAACGGGCTGCGCGGCTGCATGGAGGCCATGGCGCTGAACGGACTGGAGCTGCCGCTGAACAGCAGGGCGCGGCGGGCGCAGGCTGTGCTGGAGGACATGGTGGACGTGGCTCCGGGCTGCGCCCTCGCGCCTGAGGAGAGTTGCTCCAGCAACCCCTGCACCAACGGAGGGAGCTGCGTCTCTTTGGCCAACGGAGGTGAGTCTTTCTCTGCTCCTTTGATCATTTTCACCGATTCACATCGACCCTAAACCAGAAGAATCATAAATTATAGACAGAAGAGAAACATCAAGGCAGTTTCATCTGCAGTTTTTTTTTTTTAAAGAAATATGCTAAATTTGTTCAGATTTACATGAAACACCTGCATAATTAAAGAAAAAAGATCCCATTCCTCATCAGAATTCTGATTGCAAGAATGTTACGTTCAGTGCCTCGTCCTCATTAGCCTTCTATTGCCTGATCTCCACAGGATACTTCTGCAAGTGTCCTTCCTCCTTCATGGGCTCCCAGTGTGAGCTCGCGATAAGCCCCTGTGCCTCCAACCCCTGCCTGTACGGCGGCACCTGCGTTCCCCGCGCCGACGACTTCTACTGCCAGTGCCGGGGCCAGTACTCTGGACAGAGGTAATGGCGATAGAAATGTGTTGCTAATAAATCAGCCCAGCTTCCATGTGTGATTTCTAATATACAAAAACTGTTCCTCTCATCTCATGTTTAGATTAAATTTTTTGGGGGAAGGAATGTTGTGTTAATTTGAGGATTTTAGTGATTTATTTGATATTAACTCCAGTAACTTTTGAAAAACAGCCACTGGATGCAAAAGTGAATTTGTTTATTTTTCTTATCCTAAAACAGTCATGACTATACATATAGGCTCATATTCAAAACATGAAGGTCCACTACTAATGATTACTGGTTGCTTAGGAATCGTCCACTATACCCATATTTAAGCTTGTTGGTTAACTTTACTACATTTGTTACATTACATGTAC
>CAEGAG010040733.1:0-18727 GCA_903067065.1 Brachyrhaphis terrabensis
CATGAATCTCCTGTTTAAAACAGTCCCACAGGTTGTCAATGGGGTCTAGGTCTGGTGAGGAAGGGGACCACTTCATTATTCTTTCATCTTTAAGGCCTTTCATAGTGGAGTACTTTGCTACATGCGATGGAGCATTGTCCTGCTTAAAAATCATGGTCTTCTTGAAGGATGCAGACTTTTTCCTGAACCACAACTTGCAGAAAGTGTCTTCTAAAAACTGGCAGTAGGTTTAGGACTTGATTTTGAGTCCAACTTCAACCTGAAAAGGACCAACTAGCTCATCTTTAATAATGCCAGCCCATACCAGCCCAGTCTTGATGTTCCAGTTTATGTGTCTTATTCGATGGCGGTCGGGTTTCAGTGTTCCTTATCTTGGCCATGTCTCTGAACATCTTGTACTTCTGGGCACTGCAGGTAGGTTGCAGTTCTGGAAAATGACAGCACTGGAAGATAATGGGTTCCTGTAGCTTCATGTTTGATTCTTTTAAATCTTTGGTAGTTAATTTACGTCTTTTTTTCTCAACACGTTTCTTGCGACCCTGTTAGCTACTTGCAGCAAAATGTTTGATGGTTTTGAGATCACGCCCCAATATCTTAGTAATTTCAAGAGTGCTGTATCCCTCTGAAAGACTATACAATTTTGGACTTTTCAGAGTCACTTAAATCTCTTTTTTGGCCCATTTTGCCTCAGGAAAAGAAGCTGCCTAATAATTATGCACATCTTGATGTAGGGTGTTGATCTTCTTAGCCCCACCCCCCTCATTAAACAAATACACATCAGCTGATGTGTTCATATTCAACAAGCATTCAAGTTTAAACAGCTTGGAGTTGGAAAATATGCACACAAATGATATGATCAAAACTAAATTATAATTGTGCACACAGTGTCATTTGAATAAAAAAAATGGAATAAAGATGCTGGCAAGAATAAATTATACTGTTTGCTCTTGCAACAATCATTACCTACATTACAGTAGAAAAATGGATGTGTATATTTAGCAGTGACCTGGGCGCTGCCCGCCTGTCATCTATCATGTGGAATAATGAATCTCATCATGAATGTGGTCTGTTGAGCATCTGAGGGCACTGACTGTATTTCAATTCCCTCAGATGGACTAATTTCATTAAAAATGATTCTGCACAATCTGTCCCAGGGGTACAGTGCTTATTGACAAAGGGGAGATTTTAGCAAGAGAAAAACAGCTCAGTTATGCTGCCTGACAAACACATTCTCACCTGTTGAACTCTGTCACACTGTAATCACATTCTTTTATTGTGATTTTTTGTGATTCAACAACACAGTGTAGTCCATAATCAATATGTACAGTGACAATGTATTAAAAGGTTTTTAAAAGGTGCACCAATTGCAGTTTTTCAACCAATTTAGATCTTTAAAAAGTCTGTTTCCGAATTTGGTGGATACTGATTTTTTTGCCTGAAACATTCATTAATATAGCAAAAAAAGTCATTAAGTTGGCAATAGTGGGGGTATTATTGCTAACCGCAAACGTGACCTTGTGGAGGGTTCTGTCCGTCAGCCCTCTGTAACAGCATGCAAGTATCATCCGATTTCTGATTGCTAAAAGATCGGGGCCAATTTAGTGCTAATACTGTGTATTAACATCTTTCACAGTAGATCCAGTTGCAGGACTTTATCTGCTATGTGTGGGCATTTATTGTATAGTTGATCATTAATTGTGAAAAACATATGATAAGAATTTTGATTTATTGATGTCTTTATTTCCTTATGCATGCATGAGTTTTCTCCAGGTACTCCGGCTTCTTCCCTCAGTCCAAAAATATGACTGTCAGGTTAACTGATCTCTCTAAATTCTCCTTAGGTGTGAGTATGTGTGTGCATGGTGGTTTGTCCTGTCTGTCTCTCCTTTGTCCTGCAATGGACTGGTAACCTGTCCAGGGTAACCCCACCTCTCGCCTGTTGACCTCTGGAGCATTGGAGGGGGGGGGTCCGAACCCCCCCAATCTTGGGGAAGTCTAGAATTGTCCCCCAAAGAAATTGCGAAAGAAACCCTTGCATTTAAATATCAATATAAAAGAGACAATAGAAACAAAGAACAAAGAAATCTGCCATTCATCTAAAAAACAATAATACATTTTAGGTTCCTCCCTACCATTATTAGAACAATGGTTCAGTCCAAAGTGTAGGAGGAGCAACAGCAGCGCTGCTGAACGGCACAGGCTCCATTAGAGGGAGAAGGGCCTCCCTGCAGCAAACAGAAAGGGGCGGGGACTGACCACTGTCAGCCTCATACCTTATTTGGAAATGGGACCATTGCACTCCAGAAGTGAAGGGGGCGCTATTTCCTATATTAACCCTTTCCTCCCGTTTTTATTTTTATTTTATTTAATTTTTCCCATTGCATAGCACTTCATATCAATGAAACAAAAAGAAAGCAGTAATAAGCATTACAATTTCATGAATGCCATCAAGATTGTCATTACACATCAAAAATGTTGGTCAATGTTTAATTGATTATGTTTCAAAAGCAACTCTAAACAGGAGGAGTTTTAGTCTAGATTTAAAGGTGTTCAGTGTTTCAGCTGTTTTAGTTTTCTAGACATTTGCTCCCGATTTGTGGTGCATAGAAGCTGAATGCTGCTTCTATGCAGAGCAGAACCAGAACCAGAAGATCTGAGAGGTCTGGAAGGTTGACACAACAACAGCAAATCTTTAATGTATTGTGGTGCTGAGCCGTTCAGTGATTTATAAATTAGTTACAGTATTTTAAAGTTTATTCTCTGAGCTACAATGAGTCAGTGGAAGGACTTTAGACCTGGGTGATGTGATCTTCCTGGTTTTAGAGAGAATGCCAGCAGCAGCGTACTATGGGACAGACCTGTAAAGACACTGTTGCAATAATTAATATGACTAAAGATAAATGCATGGATGAGTTTCTCTAGATTTTTCTGAGACATAAGTCCTCTAATCCTGGAAATGTTCTTATGTAACTGTCTTCATGTGGCTCGGAAGCTTCAGGTCAGAGTTCATCACTCCACCCAGACTTTAGGCCTGATCTCTAGTTTCCAGATGTAATAAATGAAGCTGTGTGTTTACTGTATATCAGGGGTGTTCAAGTCCAGTCCTCCAGCGCTATCATCCTGCATCCCTGCTTCAACACACCTGAATCAAATGAATGGTTTGTTACCTGAACACTTGTTCAGAGCTGAATGACTGCTGGTGAGGGAATTCAGCCATTTGATCATGGTCTGTTGGAGTAAGGATGCATCTAAAGTTGCAGGATGGTACCTCTTGAGGACTGGACTTGCTCTAGAGGAGGGGTGGGCAATCCTGGTCTTCGAGGGCAGGTGTCTCCCTGGTCCAACACACTTGAATCGAATAGCTGAATCACCTTCTAAGTGCAGTCAGGTTCTCCGAAGTCCTGCTAATGACCTCATTATTTGACTCAGGTGTTTTGAAGTGGAGACACATGTAAAAGTTGCAGGAGACCGGCCCTTGAGGCCTGGAGTTGCCCACCCCAGCTCTAGATCATTCCTGTAGGTACAAAGATAAAAACGTAAGTGTTGTTTCTGTTCAGCTGGCACAGCTGGAATGCTTACAACATATTAGAACATATTTATTTGTTATTCAGATTGGATGGGTTCTGAGTCACCTAGTGACATCGTACTGTAGAGTTGTGTGTCATCTATGTAGTTATCTTACTTCCTGTTATAACCTGAGCTAGGAGCATATAGATATTGAATGTGTCCTAGGATTGATTCTTGGGGTACCCCATATGACTTCTGTCTGTTTTGATGATAATCCCCTATTGAAACAAAGGAAGTCCTGTTATTTATGTAAGATTCAAACCAATTGAATACTGGACTAGGGTGTCCTACCCAACTCTCCAGTCGTTTCAGTAATGATTGGAGAGCTGGAATAGTGTCAAATGCTGTGCTGAGGTCCAACAGAATAAGCACGTGGGCTTTTCTACAATCTTTATTTATATGGAGGTCATTGAACACTTTGACCATCTCAGTACTGTGGTAACTATGGAAACCAGACTGGAAGGTCATTGTTGTTGAAACACTGTTTTTTCAATAATTTTGCTGATGAATGAAATGTTATAGTTTGGCCAGTAAATCTGCAGGACTGATTTGTCCAGATTGTTCTTTTTTAACAGTGATTTGATAACTGCTGTTTTTAAAGCCAGAAGGAAAACACCTGATGAGAGGAATGAGTTTACTATTTGAATCATATCAAACGCAACGACAGGCAGAACTTTCTTAAGGAAAGTTGTGGGTAGGATATCAGGACAGCAGGAAGAGGAGCTTAATTGATTTAGAATTTCTTCTAAACATTTATAGTTAAGTAGTTGAAAATAAGTCATTTTTTGTATTTGTTATGTTTGGGCATAGCATTGTTTTTTTTTGTTTTTGGTGTGGATGTTCAGATTAAACTTCTATTTTTTAAATTTTCTCTCTAAAGAAGTTGGCAAATTCATTGCAGGCCGTGTGAGAGTGGAGTTCAGGTGGTACAATAACAGGAGGGCTTGTACGTCTGTCAACTGTGGTAAATGAAGTTCAAGCATTGTTAATTTTTATGGAATGTGCAAAGAAGAGTAGAATTGATTAAATGTTTCTGCTGTGTTGTCCATGTAAGAACATCTTGTAATAGCTGTTTTGCTAAGTGAGTCAATGGAGATTGTACTTTCAAAAATAACAGAAATGATCAGACAGGGCGAAATCAGTTACTGAGACACTGGAAATATTTACACCCTTGATGATAATTAATTGTATTTTCCAATGTTAGTACACTGGAAAATATGAGTAAATGCAGTTGTGTGCAGTTTGGTGATATGAATCACTTTCTTTAAGTAGGTAGTATTCTTTTCAAATGAAAATGGTTTTAAAGATCAATGTTTGTGGTGCTATAAATGCTTTGCCATACAGTCACAGCCATAAAGTTATCTAAAAAAGAATAAATAGTTTACCATATTTTTATTATTATCACAATAGTACCATAAAACATTGTAATAAAATTTTAAGTCCACATTGTCCACCGATAGATTCTACCAACTTTAAACCACTACAGGCTGAAATTCTTTTCATTCTTCAATAACTCACTCAAACTCCATCAGATTGGATAAATAAAGCCTGTGAACATCCATTTTAAAGTTTTGCCACATGTCCTCAACTGAATTTAGGCTTGGACTTTGATTAGGCCATTCTAAGACATTAATCTACTTTTATCTAAACCACTCCAGTGGACCGCTATCTGTTTGTTTATGGTGGTAGTCCTTGTGGATGGTCAGAGATTAATGCAGTCTCAGGTCTCCTGCAGTTTCTGACACATTTTCTTTTACTGGATTTAGCTCCATAAACTCTGACCAACTTACCTGTTCCTGTTGAAGAAAAGCATATCCACAGCAAGATGCTGCCACCATTATATGTTTCACCATGGATACAGTGTGTCAGATTGCATGGTGCTCAGAAAGTTTAAGTTTGCTCCAATTTGACCAGAACCCAACCCCAACTGCTTTAAACTTTAAACTGGTCTTTTTGGGGCGGTGTGTTCTTTAATATTCTCTAATAGCCTCCGAGGCCTTCATAGAACACCTGGATTTAACAACACACAGCTATTATTTGTAAAAAACAATTACAATTTTAAATGAAGCAGCATTTACTTTTCTTGTCACCATTATAATATGATAATATTACACAAGGTGTGAATGTTTTTGCAAGGCATCATACAAATGGTTGGATCAGTGTGTGTCTATGTGTGTGTGCGCTGACCATTGAGTCGTCATCAGCAATGAAAACAGTGCAGGCCTGAGCCTGCATGAAGGACAGGATGGTTCCAGCAATCTTCCGCAGCACAACCTCCAAACATTGCTGCTCCTCAAAGATCAGTCTGGCCAGATCCAACAGCACCTGCACATTCAGCACATCACACACTAAGCTACACCTGAATGTATGTGGTTCTGCGCAGACATCCACTCTTACCTGATTGCGTCTGTTTTCCAACTGCGAGGTCTCGTACAGCTGAGCATTGTGCAGAACTATGCCTGAAAAGGCTAGATAGGCTGAAAAATCCTGTTGGGAAGCAAAACAGTAAGCCAGTACTATGTAGTAGGAGGTAAGTAATAAATAATTTTTATCTATATAGCAAGTGCTTCATGGTAAAATATAAATAGATATACATTTCAGACGAGACTTTTAGGCTGAGATGAGGGATGCAACGCTGGTGTGATACTGGGGCTCTCGGCATGTCATGTGGGCTCCTGGCTGGTGGTCAATGCCTCTTAACGATGTTCTGGGCTGCAGGGATTGAGTTGGACCCAGGTGAGGCTCCAGCTACCTTGACCTCCCTGGAGCTATCCAATCAGGTGGAATGGTACAATGCCGTGCACCTGGATGCCAGGGTGACCCCCTGCATGGGGCCTGGGGCAGCAATTGGTTGTTAGGGTTTGGTACCAGGGATTGCCTACTGACCACCAGGAGCCTGCCTTAACTACCCCTTAAAAGCCTCACAACACTCTTCTTTGTTCAGTTTCCACCACCAGGTCCTCTGCTCTGACTTTGTTGTCTTCATCTTCCTAACTATCAGTTTCATCCTACAGTCCTCAAGCCAAAGCTGTCCAGCTACACTCTTAGCTACCACTAACTTGCAGTCACTATTTTCCTTCAGATTATGTCTAAATAAGATGCAGTACACCTGTGTTCTCCTACCTTCTCCTTTTATAAGTCACCATATATCCCTGCCTCTTCTGGGAGAAACAGGCATTTACAACAGCCATTTTAATCATTTTCATAAAGTCAACCACCGCCTGTCCGTCTTCAGACAGATCTGGCCGAATCAAACATATTCCAGCGTTCTGTAGACAAGGCTAAACAGAGCATGCTGAGAGACCTGAATGCTGCTTTATTCATGGATGAACTAGCCTGGCAATTGTACGTACGTAATTCTGCTCAATTCTCATCTCCCTTCAGTGCTCTGTCAGGGATTTCTCCCAGTGAGCTTACTTTTTCCAGTAGAATTTCAACCAGACCAATTAGCAAACAAAAGGAGGACTTGTTTGAAGTTGTGCTCCTTTTAAAATTGGGGTTTGTTTAAATAAGGCTGTAGTGTTGCAATGACAGTGGAGAAAATGAACAAAGGCATTCAATCAGCGTTGGGCACGCTTCTAAATATTGAACAATTAAAGTTGTTATGTAATGCAGATTTCTGCTCAGGTCCCTCTTGGACCTCAATGGGGTTTTTACCTGGTTAAATAAATGAATTAATAAGTTGAAGCAAGAGGAATGTTTAAGGTATTTTATTTCAGGCAAACATGTTGTTTGGCTCAGGACCTCTCTCTTCACAGTGGAGGATGGTTGTTTACGGTATGGTTCACAGCTTCAAACCAGCGCCTTACATTTGCCTCAACCAAATGTCAGTGATTGGATCAAATCAGATCCAGTCATTTCAAACTTCAATAGAGACTATGCCTCCAGCAAGCAATTACTTCTCAATAGCCAAGGAACTACACCCTCTGGATAAAGCAAAGTCTAGAATAAAGTGATGGTTTTTACCAGACTATGAATGAGGACTACCAAACGCAACAGTAAAATAGGGAAGAAAACCACTGGCTGATAGCAGATGTTACACAGTCAAACTGACCAACCTTTTCATCCTGTTCAGTGAAGGCACCGTTCTCTCCACATTTCTTGTTAATAGCCTGAACCACTCCAACAACCTGCAAAACGTAGGAATAATAATAAAGCAAAACCAAAGTAAATCACTTAGAGCAGCTTTATATCATCAGAAACTGTTTCAGAACAGCATGTCATGATACGAGTTTGAGTATGGACCAAAATGCAGACAGGAGCTGAGAGCATGGATTATGTAGAAAGTTTTAGTGAAAAATGAAAAAATAAAAAAACACAGGGAGACAGAGCAGACCAAAAACCATAAATCCAAGGAAAACACCAGCAAGAGAAACAGGGAAAAATGGGAAAACAATAGGGCATAATGGGAGGAACCAGGATGGAGTGTGAGAACAGAATGGTGTAAAGACTTTGAGGCTGAATGCTGAACAAAAGACGTGGGGCCTGATGTATAAAAGCGTGCACAGCTTCCACACAAAAAATTGGTGTATGGAAAAATTTTTGAAAAGTACAGTGCACAAAAAGTTCAGATGTATAAAACTGTGCACACACGTGGCCACACCCTTTTCCTATACACATCCTAATGTGTGGGAAATGGTGCTCAGCTGCTGGTTCGCCCTGTCGCCACCCATAAATACATCTGTAAATTAGAATAAAAACCCAAACGTCTGCCACCAAGTGAAGCAATAACCATGGAAACAGTGCCTTGCTTGTAGTAGTTTAAGTAACTGTAATGATAATAATTGTATATTTTATTTAATATGTGCCAGCAGGGCACATAAGGTCACCGCACAAAAATAATAAATTTTAAAAAATAAATTCCAATTAGAATTAAAAATAAATAAAGAGATCCAAATAGAGATGCTTGTTTGAACAACAGAGTTCAGCTGGGATTTAAAGAAGGACAGTGTGCCAGAGCTCGACGGTGCAGTTCATTACCAGCTGCACCGGTAATGAACAGCTCCTTCTTTAAGTTCTGCGCAGAACGCTAGGATGATCAGTCAGGGGGAAATCTAAATGCTAATAAATCATCATAAATATTTCCCAGCATATCAATATGGTCTCTGATCAAACTCTCCCTCCAAATCCTTCTATTAGCGATGTTCTCTATTACAGTCACACATTTATGTGGCACACCTTTGAGCAGCTGATAACAGTGTGATTGTCTACACACCAGATCACCTTAAGAATAATCAAACCTGACCTGTTTGGAGTTAATCTGCTAATTTGACCCTGTTTTCTTTTTCAGTGAGCATGAAATTACCCCGCAGACAACATACATTTCACGGACAGACCGATGCGCAGTTACATCTTTACAAAAACTGAGGAAATTTACTACCAGTATTTACATGTGAGTGGGGTTTTTCTGTAATTTTTATTTTATTTAGTTTGTGTGTGTTATGTTGTTGTCATTGGATAAATGTGGTTCAATTTAATCTTTTAAGTTTAAACAATAAAAGATTAAAACGATAAAAAAAACCATCAGGCTCTTGGTCTGAAAGGAGTCAGGTTTCAGTGTATTTAAACCGATACAAAGTTGCATCTTTATGTGAGTTTTGATACCTTGTAGTTTGTTATTGTCCACACTAAACGTTTGTGTGGTTGGCACACATTTTTATGGCAGGTAAAAGGTTCGCATATATTTACGCAAACCTGTACGCCACATTCATTTTTATATTTGCCGACTTGTGCATAAAATATGGTGCAGTAGATTTTTTGTGTGCATACGCACACTTTATATATGATGATCCCCGAACTGATGAGCTAACAGTTTGCAGGTGTGAGGAGAAACAGCAGTAGGCAGACTGAGGGAGAGAGAGAAAAAATGGCATAGGGGCGAGGGAGAAAACACAAAGGAGAAAGAAATTAATCTAACACTAAGGAGTAACTAGACAAAAAATTTGTAGAAATACTAAGAATGACTGAACTAAAATAAAACAGAAATAAGACTGATCTAAACAAAGAAAGAGACTAAGGAACAAAGAATAATCAAAACACCAAAACAACCCAAGATCTTGACACAGCAGGATTATGTTAAATGTGTCACACTGACTGTAAAAATATACTGCCTTATGAGCTGATTTGGTGGTGCTCAGTAATTTTTCTTTTGTAGAATGGAAAGTGAAAACAACACAAACATTTTTTCCAAATGCAGGTTTAAATGTTTACATGTCTCATTGGGGGCTGTTGTCATTCTTGGCTCATCGAACCAAATGGTAGCTGCTCCTACCTTCCATACTCTAGTGTGGCACAGGCTTCCATACAGTACTCATGGATATGAACCTCATATTGATTTGTGTGTTTTAATGACTTAAAAAAAATTCCGGTGTAGAACACAACAGGGAGAGAAATAAGTATTTGATTTGCTAATAGCTCCAAGAACATAATCTAGAAGCTTGGTGAGAATGAAAATATTAGGGTGAAGATAATCATGAGAAGGTTGAGGGATCAGCCCACAGTTATATAAAATGTGATTGTTACAATGCTCTTAAGGTAATTGGACCACAGTCACTCAGATACTCTGTAATTGACTGAAATGTACATAAATCTGCTACACTGCAGAAGAACCACCACCTGTACGTTTTTGATTTCCTTGTGAACACCTAAATGACTTGGTGAAAGTTTCAGAGAAAATGCTGTGGTCAGATGAGACAAAAATAGAACTCTTTTACATCAACTCATTCTGCTGTGTTTTTTAGGAGGAGACATGCTGAGTAGGACTTGAGAAACAACATCTTCAATGTCAACTACAACGGGAAACACTGATTTGGAACATTTTTCTGTTAAAAGTGCTGGAAGAGGCATTCATTGAGAGACCAATGACTACTGTGAAATCTTTAAGAAGAGGAAAGATAGGTGGTTAATGAATCTTCCAACATAACTTCAGCCATACTTAGTAGTATTCCTAGAGGGAATGTTACTCTAGCCTTTTAGCATACTGTGCTTTTTAAAAAGCATTATAAGAAACGCTCTTAAGTTTCCCAGGAGCAGAGTTCAGAAAAAAGGGTAAAATACAGATAGTCTTAAAATTACGAAGAACAGAGGGGTTCAGTATTGGAAGACATCAAGCACTTAGATGTGTAGGGATGGGCACACGCTAATAGTGGAGCTAATTTTTCATTTATTTTTAAATTAGAAAACATTGAGCAGGTGAGTTTGAGTGCTTTGTAGTCTGTAACTAGATTGTTCCTCTAATTTTCTAAAGAAAAAATAGCTTAATCTAGCTTCATTTTTCCAGATATATTGTAATTGCGCTAATTTACATGGCTGTGGACATTGAGGCTTAGTGTGCCACATGCCATTGTTGAAGCAGCTTATTGAAGCTGTAGCCGCAAGGTTGTCTCATCTGTCGCAGCAGGAACCCTCAAACCTGCTGGTGGACACCTTCAGTGAGGGATGCTGTCAGGCTAAACGAGTCCTGTGGGGCCTTTTTGGCAAGGGACCCCAGGAGCAGCTGATGGTGGATGAGAGTTGCACCGATTTCCTTAAGGCTCTGGATGTTAGAGGTTGACATGACTCAATATTGCATGGCGGCCCGCCATGCTTTACTAGCCCCACCACCAGGCTAAGATTTTCTTGTTTATGTTTTTAGGAAAATAATAATTTTTTATTTTTTTTTAAATCACATTTTTTTTTTTTTTTTTTTAAAGCCAGACTGCAAGCGTCTGTGTTACTCTGAGCATTTCACTAGCGGAGCAGATTTATTCCTAAATTCCTAAAAGATATGTTTATAGTTTATGCCTTTAAAGCCAGACCAATCACACAGCTCTGCAGCAGCTGGACTTCTTAAGTTTACCTCAGTGTGGATCGTATGCATCTCTTTTCACTCAAACTGGACACAGGCTGACCTGTATGGATATTTACATCAACCCCCAGTGAGGAATTATGTTTCTTTCCAGAATTTTTGATCAAGGTAGGAGTTTAAACCCCACCACGTTAGCTCTGGTTGCGCAGTTCTACGTGAACAGCAGGAGAAGTGAGTTGAGCGAAAATTCTTTGTGGACAAATAATTTTGTGTGGCTTTTCCATGTCAACACATGATAAAACTTTGTCTGTGCTGATAAAGTTTGCATTCCTGGTTGGTCGGAGCGTTAGTTGCTAACCTCATCATGCAGGCTCAGCCCGTGAGGAGCTTTCGCGCTCGCCTCGTAGTTACGCTTCATGCTGGTTTTATGTTATTTTATTATTATTTTAGTATTATTTTTTCGGTTACACGATGCATCAAACCATGTCAAATACTTTGTCCACTTAGTCAGACAGAGTCAATGTGCGCGGACTTGCGGAGATCAGAAAAACTGGACCAACCACAATAGTTTCTGTGTCCCCTTGTTAAAAACTCAGACAGAATGGAAGAGCTACTAAAGCCACAAAGCAGATTTATCTCTGCGCAGTGCAGCGGATTTAGCTCATGCAGGGCCGGTCCAAGACTGTATGAGGCCTGGAGCAGAATTTAACTTAGGGGCCCCTCTTGTTGCTAAAATCATCAACACCTCTATCAGCTTCTGTTAGATTTAATCTGGGAGAGGGGGGGTAGTTTAATTGGCCAACCTAACAAGTAATAAATTATAACTGCAGTTTACTAATTTGTATTTGTGAATAAACAGCTCAAACTCAAAGATTAAACTCACAGCATCAGATCGTAGGTATGGTAACAAAATCTAACTATGAAGAGTGTTCCTTGAAGTTGTACAAAGTAAACTTGCCAGCTCCTTAAAATCTTACATTTAAATATTAAACAATTTAAAATCTTTTAATTAATGTATGTTGAAAACATTAAATCAAATTTAGCAGCATTGATAATGTCAATAAACAAATGTTACATTTATGTATCTGTGGTCTGTGTTAAAATATTAGCCTTTATGGGGCCCCTGAAGGCCTGGGGGCCTCATGGAGCCGCTGACTTAATTTGGATTAAACAGAAGTGCAAATAATTGACATTCATTTTAATTGTAATTTTTGATTTGTTGTTTTTAAGAGTTTAAATAGCATTTCACTGGCAATGTTTTCCCGTAACATATAATTACCCAGTAATATATTCAAATTTCCTATCTACTTAACATCTTTTAATACAAAAACATGGCGGACTGCCATTGGACCACCTTGGTGCCCTGACCACCAGACTTAGCAAGTTTTCAGGGGGAAACCCTGGAGTGGGAACCCAGTATTATATCTGCATGGACTACGATGATGCAGATCCACAAAGGTGCCCCTGCTCCAATCATTGGCCATTTGTAATTATATAGAAGGAGAAGGACTACCTCCACATTATTCACCTTAAAATCCACACATAGGATGCTGAAATTGTGGCACAGCTGATTTCATCAGTCAAAGAAAGCTTTGAACAGAGTGTAAAGATATGCCGCCTCACCTCTCCTCTGTGGTTCTTGATGGGTAGACAAAGGATACTTTGGGTTTTGTAGCCTGTTATCAGGTCAACTTCTGAATTGAATCTTGGGTCCTAGGGAGGCAATAGTTCCACAAGTCATCTTGTTAGTATGAATGAGGTTATTTTGGTCCCAAACATAATGCTCTTTCATAACATGGTATGGTGCAAAATATGACCAATTCTGATAGCTGTTAAGTCAAGGAAGGGGTCATGTAAAGTGTTCATGACCCTTGAACTACATTTTCAGACTCACATTCAGATTCAGATTTATTTATTTGTGTCCCAATGGGCAACTGATGTTACAGTAAGTACAAAAACTAAAACACAAAGTATCAAAGAATAAAAAAATAAAAACAAAATGTATCAAAAAGACATGGAATACCAATCAATACATAATGGAAAAAGCACATCAATGTGCCCCAAACACCAGTTCAAGTACATGTCCTTCTACCTTGTCCTGCATTAAAAAGAGATATTGCTGTAGGAACAAAAGAGTATTTGTACCTGTTACTTTTTATTCTAGGAAATCTGAGCCTGATGCCAGAAGGCAGAAACTGAAACTCAGCATGAAAAGGATGAGAAGTATCCGCAATAACAGCTTTAGTTTTTCTAATGATTTGCTTTTTACACAATTCTGTGAGTGAGCATTGTTCAACCCCTAGGATCTTATTGCTAATATTAATCACTCTGCTGAGGGTGTTTCTTGACCTAATACTAAGATTTCCAAACCAACAAAGGAGAAAAAAAGTCAACACCAATTCAATATATGATCTATAAAATAAGACCATCATTGACTTATTCACTTGAAACTTAGCGAGCCTCTTTAGACAATACAATCTTTGCTGTCCCTTTTTTTGTAGGTTTTCTGAATGGCAGGTACATTTTAACTTGTTATCCAAAATAGTCCCAAGGTATTTATAGTTTTCCACTATCTCCACTGTCTGACCTTTAATTACTATTTGATTTGTGTCATGGGGTTTCAGTCTAAAATCAATGCACATGTCCTTTGTTTTCTGTACATTTAATAAAAGAAAAGCTTTATCACACCAGTCAACAGATTCATGGACCACAGGGCCATGGGCATGTTCATCATCATGTAGGAGGCTAACAATCACTGAGTCATCTGCAAATTTTAATATTAACCTATTATCATGCCGGCTGCGACAGTCATCCGTATACAAAATGTAAAGAAGAGGGGAAAGGACGTAGCCTTGAGGGGACCCGGTAGACAGAAACATCTCTCTAGACATGCATCCATTCACTCTGACTGACTGTGATCTGGATGTTAAAAAATCAAGAATCCAGCCCACCACATAAAAATCCAGATAAAAGTTATTAAGAAGTTTATCAATCAAAAAAGGGGGCTGAATTGTGTTAAAAGCTGATGAAAAGTCTACAAATAGCAGCTTGGCGTGATTTTTATTACCTTTAAGATGTTTAAAAACACAGTTTAATAAAGTGGCAGTGGCATCCTCAACTCTGCGATCGGCCCTGTAGGCAAACTGTAAAGGATCCAATAAATGTTCAGTCTTGGTAGAAGATATCTCTTAATCAATTTTTCAAAGGATTTCATAACAAGGGAAGTCAGTGAAACAGGTCTAAAATCATTAAGAACTTTTGGGTGGCTCGTCTTAGCCACAGGAATCACTATGGACTACTTCCAGCACCTTGGCACCCTCTGTTGGTTAAGTGACATCTGGAAGATGTAATAAAAAATAGGAGCCAACTGTTCCGCAAAAGAGAAGAGCAGTCGCCCGCTGATATTATCTGGTCCTGGGCTTTTTCTAACCTTACAGCGTTTAAAAGATTCAGCCACTGAAGTAACGTCGAAGCGGATATGACCACAGCAAAGAAGCTTGTTTTTCAGATTTAAAATCTCATTACTAAAATCAGAAGAATCAAACATAAGGTAAAACATATTAAATTAATTTGCTAATTGGTTATCAGAATTAAAACCAGGAAGAACCACCTATCTGTTGCACTTGATCTCTGATCCAACAATTGTTTTCAGTCCATTCCAAACTGAGCCCAGTCTGTTGTAGGCAAGGTCCTTTACCAGTTTTATCTTGAAATTCAATTTAGCCATTTTTATGTCATTCTTAATTTCTCTTCTAAGCAAATTAACCTCATTGAGGTTTCCTTTGCGGAATGCTTTTGGGCATTTATCGCATCGTTTATCACTTATTGTGATAAATTTCTTTCTTATTTGCTGTTGTCACAATAAATTTAATATTATGATGTTTGAACAAAACAAAACTGCCCATATTGTCAGGATTTTTGTTAAGATTTTCTCAACTGTTAGTTCAGTCAGAGTAATACAAAAATATGATTAATTCAGTTATTGTGCACAGCTTAGTGATATAAATCACACTTCTTTATGTGACTGGTGTCCTAAAGAATCATATGGGAATGTTCCTCAAGAGCAGTATTTCTGTTTGTGGGGCTATTATTGCTATGTCAGCAATATAGTTACCTAAAAATGAGTAGTGACTAGTTCTTATTACCACTTTTAGTATCATCACAATAGTGTCACAAAATATTGAGATAAAACTTTAACTCCATATCACTCACCCCTACTCTGAACTCTTTTATGTGGATTTCATGTGTCAGACCAACTGCAAGTAGTGTGTATTGATGAAGTGAAAGGGAAAAAAAGATGCATAGTTTACAATTAGTTTTTATTATAAATGAAGGTCTGAAAAGCCTGGAATGTATTTTCCCTCAGCATTGCTGGAGCAATGCATGTTTCCACCACATTTGGCTACATTGCCAGCTAAAAATATTTTTGGGCTATACTTCTCACCGCAATATATTTTGGTGAATATTGGTGATGTTCATGTATTTTAAAGATCAGTGATTGGCAATAGGTACACTCCTACTGTCATTAAATTTCAATATAACCCATCCATGTTAATAGCTCTAATGTGACAAAATGTTCAGATGGTATGAATACTTCTGTGTAGGACTGTTCCTGGATTAAAAATGGAACTGGTTCCATCTCCAACTCAAAGCACAGCTGCAGATACCTCCTTTTGGCACCCCTGATTTAAACAAACTGTTCAGAAGTTGCAGAACGGAGGTTACACTTCAGCATAGCAGCAAATGAATGGACAGTTTGTTTAATATTTTGACTTATGTGCTGTGTGCGAACTTTAAATGTCAACAGACAGTAAGCAGAGATTATATAAGAGCAGCAAACGGCTGAACAATGCAACAGCATAAGATCTGGACGTCACCTAGCTTTTACAAGCACTTCAGCGACCTACACTCACTGATACATCATCACTCCACCAGAGTTTCAACCAAGCAGGCGAAAATGTAGTCCTACACAGACTCAAGTTGGAATGCACGCACTCTTCTTTTTGAGGAAGGGAAAAACTGTAAGGAAGCCTACTCAAGTGCCAAAAGCACATCCACACAATTCTCAGCCAGTGACTGTTAAGAAGAAAATAGGTCTGTGTACTTATTTTTTGGCTGATGGTAAGAAATGGCATGCATCATATATATCAAAACATTACACTCCTGCTTGTATCTGATATATCCTCAACTACAAGAAGTATTGTAGTCAAGACCACCTAACCCGAGACCAAGTCAGAGTGCATCAAAACAAGACTTTTAGGGTCCAAAACAACAAGGTCGAGACAAAGATCGAGGGAAGTCAAGACCAAGAGCAGCGACCCACGCTGCATGACAGTAAAATGTGGAATATAATTAAAAATTGCTTCTAAAATTGATCTGAAAGATCCACATTTTCATAAAAACACCTAGATATTAATGCTTAGAGCTAAAATAAATAATTATCAATTTAAGCTCTTCTATGTTCTGTTTTGCTTCAATCTCTGTGCCACAATCTGCGGAGGTCTCATGTCGCCCCAAACAAGATAACGCCCTGGGTAGTTGTTCATACGGTCAATGTCAGAAACCTGTCTGAATCATTAAACATAGCAATCGTGACCATGCACTAACGGTAAACAATGCTCAACTATGAACACTGACCAAGAAGAAAAAAGCAAGAAGTAACCAAGAAAAAGGAGTGCACCATGACTGTCACTGTCTCTTGCTGCATGAAACCAGGTAGCGCATAGATGACAGGTGACGAAAATAGTCAAAGCACACCTTACGTTCTTGTATTTTATTAATTCGATTTTTAAATAAATATATGACAATAAAAGTTGGATGTATTCCCCACTATCTCTGAAAGCAAAGCGCTGCTGAATTCACTTGTCGTCACATGCTTTTATTACCGACGATTAGACAGACATCTTCTCCCACTCCGAGACAAACACTGAGTCGCCTGATACACACAGATAAAACAGCATGGGCTTCTTTTTTTTGTTGTTCAAATTTAGTATTTTTCTTCAATAGCTTCTGGGATATGTGACATATTGACTCAAAATCAGTGTGAAATTGTTCTACTAAAGTGTGTAAATAAGACACACTCATTCTTACTCCATTTTAACCCTTTTTGTGTTTTTCTTAGCAATTTTATGTCAAAATTTCCTAAACTTTGACAACATTTTGTCAAAAGAATTGGACTATAGAAATTATGACAAAATTTTGTCAAAATTCATGAGAAATTGCTAAAAAATATAAAAAGGGTTTAGTAGAATAATTTCACACTGATTTTGAGTCAAAGGAGCACCTGACTTGGAAGCTATTGAAGAAAACATCATAATATTTAATATTAAAATTATTTAAAATATTGAATATGACTTAAAATTCAATAGAGAATTTTACGTCATAAAAATTACCACTTTTTCGTGTCAGTTGGTCACAAGGCAAGGCATTTATTTCATTTGTTTGTCAGGAATGTTTGTTTTGGACATTTGTTGACAGTCCCTTAGTGAACCTCCGAGCGCTTGAGGAAGGACCGGGAGGGAGCGGTAGATGCCTGAAGAAAATACAAGGTAGAAATCTAAGCATTTTGAAAACATTAATATTGAAAGACCAATATTTTATATAAACACTGATCAGATACGACCTACTTCAAAACTTAGTAATGGCGAAGAGAACAAGCAACAGCAACAATGACCAACGACAAGGACCAACAACATGAACTAACAGCATGGACCAATGATATTGACCAATCACAGAAGTTACATCAAAAAACAACTGCAAGGGGTTCACTGCTTCACTGCAGATGAATTGACAAGATGATAGTGAGTAATTATCACGATGCAGCTAGACATAACATATGCAGCAAACACATATGCAACAAAAACATATGCAACATAGACATATGCAATATCTAACATATGCAACATCTACATATCCATAAAGTACTAAGACCATAGACATCAACCAAAGACACATAGCAACAACATAGACCAACAACATCTACATGTATGACTTCTACTTATTTATGACACAAATAGAACCACATACAAATGTTTGTAAAATTCGGCTTGATTTAAAGCAGCACTCACAATATACTAAAGGGGGATCTTGTCACAGGATTCAGGTAAAATATGTTGCATCATTTAATTTGATAAGAAAATAAATATTCAACCACTCAATATGAAATTTGTTGATTTTTAGCAACAAAAATTTATTCAGAAAACCATAATACTAAGAAATAACAATAGTTAGTCTGATAAATAGATCAGTAACCAAAAATCCCTCAAAAATAATTATAGGTTAGATTTAAATCACTCAATTTAAGTCAGCAAAAAAAACCTAAATAATTAAATGTCCAAATATTCCCATTCTTTTCTAATAAGAATAATGTCCGTA
>CAEGAG010040774.1:0-23326 GCA_903067065.1 Brachyrhaphis terrabensis
TATCTGTCTTTTTGTTTGCAAATAAAACCTCAGTTTTCTTTCTTAAATACTTGAAAAATGTGTCACATGTGCGATAGAAAGATATGCATTTTTTTTTATATATTGTAAGCTAGCTAGTAAGCTAGCTGTTTTGCAAGTCACCGGTCAAGAAAATGTTAAATTTAAGATCAAGTTTCCAGTTTCTAACATAATGAATTGACATAGAAATAAATGCGTATTATGCTCCTTTTTACTTTGAATTAATAATACATGTCATTAAAAACAAACTGCATTTTGGGAAACATCTGTTAGTGCATTTAGCTTACGTTAGGTCAGCTAATCTAACTCAGCTAAACCAAACGCAGAAAACTTAATCCGACTGAAAGTGTATTTGTGTGACCAGAAATACTCTGGAATGCCTTTTAAAAAATGAATAAAGAGAAGAGGAATATGTGTCACAAGTAAGACTGAAAGGCAAACGTTTTCTACATTCACAGAAAAACCAAATCAGCATTTTCCTACTTATTTTGGCTAACGTTAGCCTGTTAGCTCCTAAGAAGAGAGTTAAAATCTTTTCAGCTAAAGCAAGAGTAAGTCAGAAGTATTTTAGTTTTTGGTTTCTAAGATAAAATGCAAACAAAACTCAATTTTATTCCCAAAATGAATGCACCACATCAAAAACAAATAGCATTTTGTGCCGTTATCTTACAATAGCTTAGCTTGGCCAAGCTAGTAAAGCTGTTTGCTGAAAAACAGTTAAATATGTCTTTAAAAAAATCATTTGTGATAAAATAAAACTTGATTTGTCTTTGGTATTAATGTGTTGTCTGTGGATTTTCTTTTTCTATATTTAGGCAGAAGTAAACTAACAACTTCCTGTTTATTTTAGCTAAATGTATCTAATCACCAAGGCTTAAATCTTCTCGAACAAGAGCAAAATATTTACATTTCAATACAAAATCTGTAAAGAAATACATGTAAAAACACAGAATTTGTAAATGTGTTGCAAATCAATTTGAATTTAATTTAGTTTCCAGCTAACATTTTGTTTTTGAGAGATTTAGGAACTTAAATGATGCAAAAATCACTTTAAAACATGCATGAAAAACAAAGGTCTAGTGCTAGAACATGTATTATGGTGCTATGTATCTGTAAGCTCTTTTTCTAGAATACTAAACCATGAAGTTGGCTGCAAGAAGAGAAAACATGGTGACAGCTGCCAGGCTGAGGGCGGAGGCGCCGGGCAGGCCTGGCGCCGCGTTGCACAGGTCGGCGTTGCAGCAGGTTTTGGTCATGGAGTAGACGGTGGTGTTGGAGGTGCCGGGGAGGTTCACGTTCTCCGTCTTGTTGCATTTTGCCACTTCAAGGCATCCCTTCATTTTGATTTTCACATCACCTGTAGAAGAATAAAAAACACAATATCAATAGCGTCTTAGCTAGTTACTGACCGCCTACAGTCTTGTAGGGCAAAGATGAGTCAAACTTATTACTTGTTGTTATTTAAGGCCAACTTACATTTTTTAAATGAATTTAAGACATTTTAATGCCTTCATTTTACATACATAAATGTAAGACTCCCTGAAGACAGCGGGTCGGAGAGTTGTAAACCCAAAATCATTGCTGAGCATAAAGAACCAAAATGGCTGCCTCATATTTGGGGGAAAAGAGGGAAACGTGATGACATCTGATGACTTCAGAAAATGTTCTGAAGATTCAGAAAATTTTCTGTGGATCTTTTTTGAAAGTGCACTTCCTGTTACATTTGAGAGCAAACCACCTCTGAAATTAAACAAGATTAAGGTTTTGCCCTGCAAAAACACTAAATCTTACCAAGTATTCCTGGTCTAGTTTCTAGTGCAAATATCTTAGTACACGTGAAATTTTACAAAACTAAATCACAAGTAACTTAGCAAGACATAAAGGCCTATTTTAAGTAAACAATTCCTAATAAAACAGTTCTAGTTCCACTGGCAGATAAATTAACTTAAAACAAGACATTTTCCTCATGTTATTAGTGAAATAATCTGCCAGTGGAACTACAACTCGGTTGCTAGGTGACGGGCTGTCATGGCGGCCGTTGCTAGGTAACAGCGCCAGTGCAACTTGAACTTTTTCATCAATATTAAGGAATTATTGACTTAAAACGAGTCACAATATCTTGTTGAAAAGCTACTTTTGAGTTAGTTTTGTCTTATTTCTTGTTTTTATTCGTATTCTTATTTTAAGCAAAATACACAGGTTTACAGAGGTTTGTTTTAAGTAAATAATTTCATAATATTGTTGAAAAGATGCTTTTTCCTTTGGCAGATTATTTCACTTGTAACAAGACATTTTTCCCATGTTATAAGTTAATTTATCTGCCAATGCAACTAGTACTTTTTCATCAGTATCAATGAATTATTTACTTAAAACAAGTCTATTTGCTGCCAAAAAGTTACTTTTAATTTTGAGTATACCAAGATATTTGCCCTAGAAAGTAGACCAAAGTTAGAGTGGAGTGTCCTTGACAAAGCATTGGTTTAAATCCAGCTGAGAAGCTCTTACTGTTGGAAAATCCACCAACATGGCCGACTAAAAATGTTCCAAAATTCCTCCACAGTAATAAAAACGACTCAATGCCAGCTGCTGGAGCCACAAAGGCCGGCCCAACCAGTTACTGGGTATGGGGAAGAACCAGTGGGGCTAATACATGGAAACCACACCACCATGTTCTGTTGGTAAACATTTCCTTAAAAAACAAATTAGTCACCCAACAGTTCAGGAATGCAGATGATCTCATGATGAGACGTTTTTGAGGAGTGACTCACCAGATCCCCCGTCGCCGCTGAAGCAGCGCTCCCCGATTTGACATGTGGTTTTTGTGGTGAGGCAGAGGCTCCACAGGCCGATGCTACATTTGTAGCATTGAAGGTTTTGACCTGTTGGGTTTGAGGAGTCAAGGATTCGGGGAAAGAGACAGAAAGGAGGAAGAAGGGAGACGGAGAAAAAATGTTTACTTGTAAATAGATCAGCAGTAGATTATAGTGAGTTACTGACAACGTTTGGATCAGAGCAGGAAATTAACTGGTTTCATTTAAAAACAAAAAGGAGGAAGAGATTAGAAACTATCTCTGTCTTTTAAAAGGCAACTAAAGTAAGAAACAATAACAAACCTATCACAACAAACAGGTAAACAAAACTTATAAATTATTGGTTTTCAAAATTGATTTAAATGATTGAAACCAGAGTGTCCAAACTGCGGTCCAGGGGCCATTTGTGGCTCTCTGTGTGATTATTTTGTGGCCTCCCAACCACAGTTCTAGAGGCAAATGGACAATTTTTAAATTTCATTTAGATTGACAAATTTTACTGACAAAATCATCTTAAAATTACAACAAAAAAATAAAAAATTGGTATAGCACAAGTTTCTTATTCATTGACCAGGTTTTTGTATTATAGAACCACAAAACATCCAGTAACTTAATTTAACCCAATAAAAAATAAAAATAAAAAAAATATTAGAAAACATTCTTAAACCTTTTTATTTTTTTGCATCTAGAATTATTACATTTGCTTCAATTTAATCTTTATTAAAATAATAAATGTGACAAATGTTTTAATTAATTTTTTTTGTTACGAAAAAAGTTTGGACACTATTGATCCATCTAAACCTAATTTAACTGTAGCTCTGGTTGTTTGTTCAGGATCAATCTGCTGCTGGTGATGAACCTCCACAACATGATGCTGCCACCACCATGCTACACATAGCATTCTGAATGCATCGCAGAAAGTTCACCCTTGACCTTTAATGACCTTCTTCACCTTCTTTTATAACATACTCCAGCTTTAAATGGGGCCATAGCTTCTCCATGTCTATTTATTGTTAAGTGTGTATTATTCTGTGTTCTTGCTCTCTTATCTGCTTGCACTTACAAAACCGTAGCATATAAAACTGGCAGATAGTGTTGGATAAACTGATCATGAGAAGGTGCAGAGAGAGGAATAGATAAAAACTAAATGCTCACTCCATCATTTGCTTCACTTGCTGTCATCCTTAAGATGTGCTCAGTGAAGCCCTGCGCTGAACGGTGATGGATCCAAAATGAGTTTGGCTACACACTGCATCTTTGGGTATTAAATCTTTTTAAATATGACTAATAATCTCCTTATTTCTGAAGTTTGAGTGACAAATAAATCTCAGGTTCTGGTCTCACCTGTAAAAAGATCTTGCAGACTAAAACACAACTTCATAAAGTTTTATGTTTACTAATTTTCTTGAACAGAACCATGAGACCAGTAGAGAACAACTGGACTTATATATAGGTTAAATAAATGAATAAATAAAGTCTCTGCTTACAGAGCGCTAGTTAGCTCTGATGAGAGCTAACTAGCCGATTTACCTAAATGTCAAGATAGCTAGAAAAACATCTAGTTAGCTAGTCATCTAGATAGCTATCAAGGTAGCTATCTATGTAGCTAGATAGATAGCTAGGTGACTTCTGATGGGAGCTAGCTGACCATCTAGATAGCTAGATAATTAGCTAACTATCTAGATGGTTAAAAATGGCACAACTAGATAAATAGGTGACTTCTGGTGGGAGCTAGCTAACCATCTAGATAGGTGGATAATTAGTTAACTATCAAGATAGTTAAGAATGGCACAACTAGCTAGCTAGATAACTAGGTGACTTCTGATGGGAGCTATTTGGCTAACTAGATAGTTTTGTATTTTCTGGCTAGCTATTTAAATAGCTAGATAGACAGTTAGCAAACTGTCTAGCCAACTATGTAGATAGTTGAGCCTTTTCTGGCTATCTAGCTAGATACCCATCTAGCTAGCTGGATAACTAGGTAGCTACACAGATTGTGTTTTGTTCTTTTGTGTTGTTGAGAGTTACTGGGTGTTTAGCAGAAGGATTACATTGTTTCACATTCGGGTTTTTCTTCATTCCACAGAGGAGTTTCATCAGGGTCAGAGTGACGTCTCTCGAAACTGAAGCCTCCGTAACCTAACTGTGTCATAGAAATGCTTCTTGCTATTTGAGTTTTACTTGTGAACATGGTTTATTATATAAACCTGACATAAAAAACGCTCTTACCCCAGATCTGTAATTAAATTCCCATAGGCCAAGCAACGGAGGATATGTCCAGAGAAGTTTTGGGACTTTAAGGTTTCTTTAAAAACAAATTATGGGATTAAAAGGAAGATATGTTGGCATGTAAAAGATCTAAAAACACACAGATGGACTCAAGATTAAACTCGGTTTGGGATTTCTCAAGATAAAACATTTCCGTGTTGGATTTGTTACAAATTTAGAAGCAGGAAGCAGCGAGACGATGCAGCTATATATACACTAAAAACAGAAGTTGAACTCTAAAGAACATAAATAAATAAAACACCATGAAGCTCTCTTAATACCACAATAGGTTGAGGAAAACTTTTAATTTAACAAGTAATTCATCCTGATCCAAGTTTTGATTGATGTTGGACTAAAATAAATGATTAGTTGCTGTTTGTTTTGAAAAAAATCCAAATTTTACTCATGAGTTGCAAATCATTTTGTTTTTTTTCCACTGACAAGCAACCCAGTGGGTTTAACACTTGATACATTTCATGTGTTAAGCATGAAACAAAAGGGCCTTTATAAACTAAAAAGTATTAACATTTACAATTTGTTTCCTTCCTCTGAGATCAAACTTTATTTTTAAGTTCATCTTAAGCAGAAGTTACTTTAGAAATGGTTGAACTTTAGTGCTTCAAACCAGACATGTAGTTTTCAGTTCTCGATCATTTACTGCCCTTCCTCCTTCCTGTTCAGCTGCTGGTGAGCAACAAAAACCTTTCAAAGAAACTGGGTTGAACTGGTTTTACTGTCAGGAAGAAGTACGGAGAATGCAGCTTTTCTGGCTGCTGACTTTTCACAGCCAATCGGCTGCCAGAAATTGAAACATTGAAAGAGAGATTAAAGCATTGTCTCAATGCTTTAATCCTTCGTTAAAGCATTGAAACAACACAACCTGATTTCATCTCACATATAGATGTCTGTGTCCAAAATATGCTAATTTAGGGACAAGCACACCACTTTGTGTTGCTAAAAGGTTAAATAAGGGGTGTCCAAAGTGCGGCGCATGGGCCAACTGTGGCCATTTGATTAATTCTGTGAGGTCTCCAATCAAAATTTGGCTCTCTGAAATTTTCCATGGAGAGTTTTTCATCTTCTTAAATGGTGAACGTCAAGTAAAACACCAGTTTTCATTTATTGTTGTTGCAAATTTTTATTAAAAAAGGACATTAATCCATTATATTTAACTAAATATAATGGATTTAGTCAAATATAATGACTAAATCCATTAGTCATCAAAAAATTTTTCATCAACAATTTTTGTTGATGAAACTTCATATTTTGGGATAAACTAGAAACATTTTATAGACTTTAAAAAGTGGAGAATAACAAGGCCAAATAATCAGAAGTGTAAAATGTTAGATGTGTTATTTATTGTTGTGCAGGTTAAACAAATTTAAAAGATTATATTTTTGAGATATTCATTTGAGAAAAAGGAAAATTTTGACACCTGAATACTTTCAACTTGTGGATTTAGACAAAAAGTTTGGACATCCCTGAGTTAAAATCCTCGACTATAAATATGATTAAAACAAAGTTTTTTTGTAAAGTTGCTTTAAATATTAAACATATTTTATCAGCTGGTGAACCAGAAAATAACAGAAACTGAACCAAAGCTACATTTCTTTTTAATTCAGCATTTGTCTCTGCCGCCATTTTGAGCTGCTTGTTGCCACGTTTACGGCCATGTTTGTCACATCGTGTGCGTGACCAAACAAAGACAACAAAACCATGTCTTAGTGGAACCAGTCGGCCCAGTTATCATCTCGTGTCTTGTGACTGATGGAAAGAACGTCATCAAACAAAAGAGTTACGGACTGTCCCTTCCTTTGTGACCCGTTGTTCTGATTTATGAGTCAGAGATACAAGCGTTCAACTGATGCACTACTTAACCTTAAGAATAATTGTTTTTCTTTGGTTTATTTACAAATATTAAAATTTCTTTTATTAAAATAACCCAAGCTCAAGTTTCAGAGTTCCACATTTATTTGGCTGAAATTATTTAGCCAAATAAACACAAAGCGAAAAACACAAAATCTTACCAAGTATCTTTAGTCTAATTCCTTGTGCAAATATCTTAGCAAACTTTAAACAAGACAAAATAACTTAGAAGTAACTTTTAAGCAAGATAAGAAAACAATTCCTTAATATGGATGGACAAATATTAGTTCCACTGGCAGATAAATAAACTTATAATGAGACATTTTCTCATGTTTGTAGTGAAATAATCTGCTGGTGGAATTAGAACTGGGTTGCTAGGTGACGGTATGAGCTTGGCTGGCGTTGCTAGGTAACGGCACCAGTGGAATTAGAACTTTTTTATCTATATTAAGTAATTATTGGCCTAAAACAAGGCTCTATATCTAGTTGAAAAGTTACTTTTAAGTTAGTTTTGTCCTATTTCAAGCGTACTAAGATACTCGCACTAGAAACAAAACTAAAAATACTTTTTGTGTTTTTGCAGTGTGTATCAAAGTTCAGTGTGTCACCTAGAAATTTCAACACAATGTGAAATAATCTGCCAATGGATCTAAAACTTTTTCATCAATACAAAAATATATTAAAGCCTGCGGTGTAAATGTAACCAAGTTAATCTATCAAGTTATGAATTAAACGCAAAAGGATTTTAGATTTATTTATTTAAAGAAATCTGTGTTTCGGCTGTTTCTGGATTAGTTTATTCCAGATTTGCATTGCATAAAAGCTGATTTTTAATGTGTTTTGGTGCCAAGCCGTTTAGTGATTTATAAACTAAAGTGTTTTAAAATGTATTCCCTGAGCTACGGACTTTCTGGTTCAGAATGTAGATCAGGAACTTTAAATAAACCCGACAGAACCCGAGCCGGTCCATCTTCATACCAGTCAAGACGAAGCGGTGAAACACTTTCAGTGACACTTTTAACAGTACATTTTGTGAAGAACGGATCACAGAGTTCTGGGCAAAAATTAAAACAAGCTCCTAAACGTTACTTGTGTCTTTTTTCAAGTGTACTTATGTTTTTATACTTAAAATTAGATTTTGTGTTTTTGCAGTGCTGCTTGTGCCTCTTTCATTTTAAGCAACAAATGCTTTTATTGTTGTTGTAGGTATTTTCACAGCAGTGCATGTCATCTATCAGAGCTTTAAAACAAAATAAACATTTGCTTATGAAGTAAATGAAAACTAATTAGGTTGCTTTGTACTTCCTGACGGTTAATTAAAGTACTTGATAGTTAGGTAAAGTACTTGCATATGAAAGTTGAAGTAACACCCGTGTTTCTGTAAAGGATGGTGATTCATCGCTCGCTGCGCCGGTTTTGGCTGCACCCAGGCTTTTGTCAGTCAGAAAATGTTCTGATGTAATAAAACTTTGATTTGGAGGAAATGTTACGAAACTCAAAACTAAAAACACTTTTTACTCTAAATGTACTGTTATAATTAGTGTTGTATTATCTCTGCGTGCTTTTGAGTCTAAATAAGTAACAAGTGGAGCTTAAATTAAGGATTTTTAAAAATAAAAATGTGGCGAGTCAATATTTTTGTTGAATCACCTTTGCAGGAGGAAGTTTCACATTTAGAAACAGGAAGTCGTCTTTGCATAATATCTCCAGCTCGACTTGGTGGGAGGCAGATGAACAGCAAATTTCAAGTTGAATTTAACAGAAAAAAATGGACTTTGACTAGGCCATGATTCTAAAGCATTCCACTGTCTCTGAGTTTTTGTTTTTCTTTCTTTTCAGCTTCCCTGTTTCTGCTAAATGAAAGGATCCCACAGCATGATGCTGCCACCATGTTTTATTTTCAGTTCTCATGTAACCCGAGTATTTTAGTCCTACTGGAAAACTTATTTTATCTCTCTGCTGCTGAAAGATAAAATAAGTTATTTTGATAACTAAAGTCCAAACTATCCAGAAACTAATGAGTTGATTTAATAAGATGAAAAATAAAGAAGTTGAAATGATTTTAAACCAGATACAAGTTTATGCCTGAGACGACATTCACTCTAATGCAGGTGAAACACAAGAAAACAAAAATAGTTTAATTTTCTTAAAGCTTTATTTTCTAGTTCTTCTCCTTGTATTTGTTATTTTCAGGCCTAAGCGGTGAGCTAAAAACAGTGTCAGGTGTTTTCTGGACCCGCCCTGTCGCCCAGCAGGACCTCAGCGCTCAGCAATGCAGCCGGACGGGCCACATGCCTCTCCTCCCTCTACAGTCTCTGGATCCGGTCGGACCCGATCCGGCACGCCTTCGTGTCTCGGGTCCAAACACGCTCTGACGCAAAGCGGGCTTTGTTCCCTCAGATGTTTCTGTCAGTGACAAAACGAGGCTCATAGTTTCCCCGAGGCTGAAAGACGAAACTCATTTCTTGTTTCTCACCAGATGATCAAAGGTGTTTCTCAGTTTGTTACGTTTTCTTTTTTTAAAAAGTATTTTTACTCTTGAGTCAAATTTCTGGATTTTCCCACTGAATGAAAAACAAACATGTTTTAACCAAAAATTCACCATAAACAGACACAAACCTGCAGTTTCTGTTAAAGTTTTATAAGTTTTTAATTAAAGAAACTGATTTGGAAACAATTTATTTACCTAATTTTGTTACTTATATGAATTATTATCATTTTTGTCCTCCAAAACTCCCAAATTTCTCCTTAACTTTATATTTTGGTCCATCTGATGATGTAATTTTTAAATATTAAATGATAATTTGTTCAGTTTCTTAAGTAGACTTTATACCAAGCACTTTATTACTCTTACTTAAGTAATTTCTTTTTACTTTTACTTGTAGTGCTGCTCTTACTTGAGATACTTTTTCTTTACCTGCTTACATTTAAGCAGAGATAAATTTAGAAACAGTTTTACAGAAACGCTTCAACTTTATGGATGTGAACGTCTGAAATCATCCCGTCTGTTTTATCTACCCTTAAAAATCCTCCACAGTGTTTTAATGTTAAGGAAATTAGATTAATTTTAGATTTTACTGGAAAGTTAATGCGTCATTTCCAGAACCGTGAAACAGGAAGAGACATTCCTTTAAACTTTTAATTAGAAAAGGGGCTGGCCAAGTTTTTGTTGTTGCTTTTTTGTACAAAAACATTTAGACCTTTTTAGAAATGTATCCAGACAAAACAAACCAACTCATTTTATTTTATTTTAAGCTAAATAATCATAATTCCTGAGACTTAAACTGTTCAATGACGAGCCATTCTTAACTTTATTCCCATTAAAACTTTACTTATAGATAAACTAAACAGAAAAGGTTTCATTTTTTTATTCTGTTAAGAATAAAAAAGCTTTAAAACTCACTTCCATCTCATTTTAAGACCAGAACTGACTTTAAAATGAAGATGAACTAAAACTGTATTCATTTTTAACTGTTTTTGATTCGGTGGCTTTAAATACGTTGTTTTGTATTTCTTTTTTTTTGCCATCTTACTGGTTAAACTCTTCATTTAAGATTAACTTTTAAAGGTACTTCTAATGACGGATGATGTGAATTGGCTACAAACACCATAAAGCAGGAATCAGTTTGTCTGTTTTTTATATCCGTTCCTATCAAATAAAACAACAAATAAATGTTTAAATACTCAGAAATATTAAATTGCGAGCATGACAACCACACAACCAGCTACAGAAGTAATTAAGTTTAGAGGCCTGGTTGGTGTTACTGGATTTGGACTGGGCCGGTTCTTCCACCATTTCCTGTTAGTTTGTAAATAACAATAAGCTTTTCCAAGAACAATTCGCTAAGCTGTGGGATTCCCCAAGGCTTGACGCTCAGCCCATTTCTATTCTAATCAGTCTTTAAAAGCCTCGTCATTATGACCTGTTGTTTTCATTTATGTGTGTTAAGGAGCACTTTATACATAAATCACATATAAAAGTTTTTAATTGTCATTTTTCGCTTTAGGAAGTCGTTGGAATTAAACATTTTCCATTGGCAGATAAATTATTTTTTACACCATCGAGGTGATGTCATCAGTTGTCAAGCAGCACTTAGAAATGTCACCTGGGTGTACTTAGTTTATTCCCTGAAAGGCCCTCCATTATGGCTTCATATTTATGTAATAAATGATCTTTTGTGTAGTTTTGTAAACTTAAACTTGGATTACAATAATTTCAGAACCCAGGAAAGATCAAATTATTTATATAATTACACCCCAACATTAACAAAGGGTGTACTTTCTTTTTGTATGTGGAGAAGTCTAAATAAAAACCATTTCTGTTTTTGATTAAAGGTGTTGCACCAATCAGTTCTTGGTATTATGCTGCCCCCTGGTGTTCGGTTAACAAAACTGCAAGCTTCAAAACTAAAACGAACTCTTCTGAGAAAAAAAGGTGAAAGACTGCCAAAATAAAAGCAGATACAGTTAAATTAATTACAGTAAAATAAAGAAGAAACTAAATGACCAGTTTAATTCATGATCAAACTAGGAGTGAATCATTTTGGCTGCTTTTAGCTTGAAAAACAATAATGTATCTGTTAAACCTGAGGGCGTTGGTGTTGCAACCAGTTTGAAACGGTTTGCTTCCAGTTGAAACAAGTGCTGTTTCGGGTGTCAACATATTTGTTGCCGTGTTCAGGTGAAGCCCAGAGGGATTGGATCCCAACATAAATTAGAAAACAACAGTAATCCAGTAAACTTTGAGAATGAGCTCAAACTGTGAGGAGACAGAGAGGCGCTGCATGAGTCAGACTGTGGAAACATTTTAGGTCCAGTGAGTGGGAAAACAAGATCATCACGTGAAACGTTAAGCAAACATCGTTTCCAAAGCTTCTTTGAAGAGGAAATAATTATGTGTACATTGCAATTTTAAAAAACAAACAACAGGGGTAATTTAATCTGCATTGGTGCTGATTAAATACTTTGTTTCTTATTTGATTTGAGTGGGATGAAGATGAAAAAAAAGAATTTTTTCTAAAATTGATGAAAATTTAAGAAAAACTTTTCCTAAAACGTCTTTGGAGAAATGTACACCAAACATGGTAGTGGCAGGATCATGCTAAGGGGTATTTGTACTTTATTTTGTTAATGTTAATGAAAATATAATTAGTTTCAAATATCAGTCAGTTTTAAATCTGATGGCTACACTGAACAGAAATTAAATATCCTCATATTTGTTAAATTAGTTTGCTAATAGATTATCTGTACAGAATATATTTCATACTAAAAGTTAAAATCAAGATGTTTTATAGTAGAAAACTATAGACTGCACTACAACCACACTGCAAAAACACAAAATCTGACCAAGTATTTTAAATCTAGTTTCTAGTGCAAATATCTTGGTACACTTAAACTCGTCACAATAAGAAATAAATCTATTAATAGCACGATAAATTAAAATTTACTCATTATTTTCTTTTTCTACCAAAAACTTGTTGATCATTTTTTTCAGTTTGGTGTTTTGGTCTCAACTAGATATTTTTTGAAGGATAATTTTGTTCGCAGACTAAATAATTCATTTAATTTGTTTTGTTTATTTACTGAGATATTAAAGTGTTAAATGTTCATTAGAATTTAAAGTTGTGTTTTTGTAGATTATGCCATCACCAATATATTACTTGAAAATGGTCTCAAAATAACTATATTATTGTTAATCGCAATAAATTCTGGGAGACTTTATTGTCCAGCAAAATTTGTTATCATGACAGAGATTAATACACTTTAAATAAGACAAAACTGACTTACAAGTAACATTTCTGCAACAGATAGCAGCTTGGTTTAGTTAAATAATTCATTAATATTGATTCAAAAAAGGTACTAACTCCACTGGCAGTTTATTACACTTATATTAAGACATTTTTTCATTAAATTAAATAATCTACTAGTGGAACTGGAACTTTTTAATCAATATTAAGGGATTATTTACTTAAAACAAGCTCATACATATTTCAGAAATGTTGCTTATGAGTAACTTTTGTCTTACTTGAAGTGAATTAAGAGATTTTCAATAGAAACTAACGTACAAATACAAGAAAGCAGCAACAAACTAAACTGTTTTTAAGTAACTACACACCCAAGGCTTCCTCAGACGAGCTACTAAGTCAATAGCCACCTTGTTTTCTTATTCCTTCCCTGGAAAAGTCGTGACATAACAACCTAAACTTTAGCCGGAGGCGAAACTTCGTGCTTATTTTTCTGTCAGTCGTCGTTTGGGGAAACCTCCCAGTAGCCTGTGACATGTTGATTTCTGCAGGCAACACGGCTAAAACCATCCACTTCCCTAAACCTCCTGATCAATTCTCATGTCATTTGTGACTCAATCTTCTGTCACAAAGTAACATATATTTAGGCTCAGCGATGTGGGAGTGAGATCAGTGCCCTGACCTGGAGCGAGGAAAAACAGACAGGACGGAAATATACCGCCCCTGTCTGGTCTGAAATATGAGAACGAGTCAAGATGGTGGGAGAAATCCCAGGGACAAAACAAAACCGGGACACAATGGACGCAGGACAAATGGTATATTTAAAGCTCATCTGGGTTTAAGGAATTTGAGAAGACAACTTTTACAAGTTGCAGAATTTCTCAGGCAAGTTGGGACATGATTCACTGATTTTAAAGCGTGTGGGGAAAAAAAACTGCAGCGAACCTCAAACACGATGTCTCACCCTGACCGGCAATAACAGCATTAAAGTGAATCCAGCAGAACACAGGCTGCAGAAAAACCCTAAGCTTCATGTTTCATCAGTCACTTACTCACACTTTAAAGAAACATAAAGGTTTAACTGACTCTTCACAGATTATACTAACTGAAGTTAGCATTTGATTATAAAATATTTCCTATTTACTTTATTGTGTACTGTGTTTATGTTTTGCTTTGTAAATAAAAAGCACTAATCTGACTGATTTATTGGACTCCAGACATTGGAATTAGCAAATGTATTAACAAGCTACATTAGCTTTAGCCTACAAAATAAAAAATCTGCTAGCTTTAGCTTAGCAAATATGTCATTCAACTACAATTACTCACTCCGTTGAATCTGTTTTTTTTAAATAAAATGAGTAATTTCTGACTGATTTATTGGTTTCCAGAACATAAAAACCAAGTTTTCATGTTAAAACATTTGGCTAAAGCTAATGTTGTTAGCAAGCAACATTAGCTTTAGCCTACAAAATAAACAACCTGTTAGCTTTAGCATAGCAAATATGTCCAGAAGTGATTTCCTTACTATTTATTAAACTAATGCTACAAAGCTACAATTACTCAGTAGATAATTCAAACTGAAGTTTGGATCGGACTTCTCATTAGCACTGGATTTTAAAATATTTTTTTATGTAATTTATTCTGTACTATATTTATGTCTAACAGTGTTTTATTATAAATGCAAAGTTTGTCAAAAATTAATTTATTTTTGTTAAGTCAACAAGTTGTTTCTCCAGACATTTATTGGCGTTTTAAGTTGCTCTTGACAGTTGGTGGTTACCATAGCAACCAGTAACTGACAGCTCCTCCCCCGTTTTCTGTTGCCGTCGGTAACTGTTAGAATTAGCTCTGTGTTTTCTTTACAAATCTTATATTTTAACATATATTTTAGACAAATTTAACAATACAAAGTGTTTTATGAGTAATTTTGCTATGTTTTGTATATGTTTAACTGTTATTAATGTTGTCCGTTTTTACTATGTTTAATGTTAAAAATGCTAACTGCTGCTAACTGCTCATTGGGAGCTATTGCTTTGTAGTTTGTTTAGAGTTATTTATTATATTTTACTTAATACATAGGGGCAGAAGCTGCTGGACTAAAGTTAACCACCAACTTGATTTCCTCTTTTATTAGAATTTATACCTGAATGTCAACCTACTGGGCCTGAGACAAACATATAAGGATTATGTATGTATTTATTTACATGCTTTGTAAATAAAATACACTAATGGAGTAATCTGATATATTAGAGTTGTAATAAAACAAGTGATGTTAGCATTCGCCTAATAAATCAACAACTTCCTAGTTCCAAAATTGTAAAAAAAAAATTTAAAAAAAATTTAAAAAAAGACAGAAATCTAAAGATTTAAAACTAGTTCAAAAGGAAACTGAACATTGATTTGTACAACAGTCGCCCTTGAAATAAGGAATTTTTCAGTTAGCCACAATAACAGTTCAAAATGTATTTATTGTTGCCCTGCCCTCAACAACTCGCAGCATGATGTTCAGCAGAACTGGACCAAGAACAAGCTTCTTTTGTCTTTTCCCGCAACAGATATTCATCTAATATCATCAAATAACACCACCACTATATTTGAGCCATTTTTGGCAAGTTAAGTAAGATGTTTCAAGCAGATTACATATAAAATGAACCCAGTTCAAATTGCAAAAGTGCCCCAAAAACTCACTGAAACGTCCACCAACAAAACAAATTTTTCCCAGAAGTAAAATAAGACAGATTTGCTTTTTCTGAACCGTCTGCTCAGGGTAATTTTAAACCATTTCTTGATATTCAAAGCCAAACTTCAAGACTCCAGCTTATTCATTATGACGCAAGAAAAATAACTGAAATCTCACCCCACCCCTCCTGGTTAGTATTATTGTTTATCTTCCTGCCATCAGAAATAAAATCACCTGGAATGTGTAACGGTTTCAGTCCTCAGGCAATGAAGCTCCTACATTTCCAATTACCACCACAGACGACACAATTAACCATAATTTAAATGGAAACTTTTAGGTACACCTCATAGTTGATCGTACAAACAGCAGCTCAGAGAATCATATGGCAGCAGCTAACTTGATTTCTACACCGAATATACGGGAAAGAAAGAATATGTACATGACTTTGAACAGGAAATGATTGATGGTGCCCAATGGGATGATCTGAGAATTTAAGAAACTACAAGAATTTTCACACAAAATCACAAAAAAATGGTCAGAAATAAAGAAATAGCCATTGAACTTTGGGGGAAATGGGCTAAAACATAAGAAGACCAATAGGAAAGGATATTTAAGTGACTTTGAACATAAATTGATTGTTGGTGCCAGATGGATTTAGGAAACCAATTATTGACCAGGACTTTCACACAAAACTACAGAAAATGGATTAAAACAGCAGAAGACCAATATATAAGGATATTTAAGTGACTTTGAACATAAATTGATTGTTGGTGCCAAATGGGATGATCTGAGAATTTAAGAAGCTACAAGAATTTTCACACAAAACCACATAAAAATAGTCAGAATGGATAAAATAGCCATTGAATTTAAAACAGATGGGCTAAAACAGCAAAAGGCCACACCTTGTGCCTCTCCTGTCAGCCTGCAGTGTGAACAGCCTCTTCAAACAGGCCAATAAAGGGTTAGCTAAACATTGCCTGGTCTGATGAGTCGTGTTTTTTAGACGGTTGGACCAGAATTTGGTGTAAACAACCAGAAGCATGAATGCATCATAGTTTTGGTCAATGGTTCAAGCCGGCGGATGTGGCCAAATCATGATGTGGGAGATTTTTTCTTGGCACAGCCAGACTCAGCAATGTTGCATTCATTTATTGCCCATCTGCTGATGGCAGGACAACAAAATCACCTCCAGTTACATTGTTGGGCATGAAATGAGTTAATCTGTTCTCCAATGGCGTCAACAGAGACCAGAACATCCTGATACAACTAAATTAAATTATCTGGTCAAAATAAACCAGAGTTGACAACTTGTTGGATCTTAACTAGTTATACCTCATAAAGAGGCCAGTTTTCTGTTTTTAAAAACCTTAAAGGACTTTATGAAAACCATGTAATCTTTTCAAAATCCAACAGAATCGTTTTATTTGCAAAACCAAAATCCAATTACTCTTTAAAAAAAAAAAATCTTCTGTGCCAAACGACCACACCCAAAGTGATCTTTAACGGTGCTTCATTCATAATTGGCTTAAAGTATCTTTTTTTTAATCGGCTCTTATTTATTTCTGACTCATGAGCTGGACACACCCAGCCTGCAATCTGAAGCCAAAAAATGAATTTTGGACTCTAAACAAAACCAACCCGACTAAATTTGAAACACATTTTATGTGAAAACAAAAGAAGAAGAAATAATGTGGTATTTTGCATAAAGGTAAAAGCTATACGATGTGACCTCATTAACTAAAAACGCGTAAAACTGTTAATTCTAATGTAAAACCTCCGAACTCGACCTGGGGGCGAATTATGGTGCAAACTGTAAACATAAGTAATAAACAGCAGTGGGAAAAAGTTGATAAATTGTCGTTTCTACATTAACTCTGACAGATGAAACACCGATACCTTCGATTAATTCCATTGATCAAATTAATTAGCCACTCCTTACCGACTGCAAAGGCGAGTCCGACGACGAAGATAAAAACTATTCTGTTCATCTTTGGAGAAAAGTCGAGAAAAACAAATAAAAAAACTTCTGAAAGGAGGAGAAAGAAAAGACGCTGCGTGTCTGTGAAGCTCAGACCGTTATGATCTGGAAGAGCTGAGTTTTATAACCCTCCACCTTCTGGCCCGAGACGTCACAGCGATCCAGTCCGGACGGGCTGGGCGGGCTGCACGGTACCGTGGGTTCAGGTGGATGTGGGCGGGGGTCACCGTGCAGAAAGCAGTGGGGGAGGGGCGTCCACCTCCGCTTCCGTACATTTTATCAGTAAGAGCAGCACTACTTCAACATATCTTTACTCAAGTAATTTAAAAAGAAATGACTCAAGTAAGAGTACAAATGTATTGATCAAATTATTAATCACTTAATATTTAAAAATTACATCATCAAACATTCTGGCTAAAGACATTTTTCCAAATCAGTTTCTTTCAACAAAACACGTATTAAAACTTTAACAAAAACTGCAGCTGTGTGTCTGTTTATGGTGGATTTTTGGTTAAACATGTTTGTTTCTTATTCAGTAGAAAATCCAGGAATTTGACTCAAGTAAGAGTTGAAATACTTCAAAATAAAATTATTCAAGTAAAGGTCAAAGTGCAGCGCAGTAAAAATACGCCTCACAGTAAATGTAACTAGTTACTACCCAACTCATGTATTATTTCTTGGACATTTTCCAGTAAAAATAAAGGGTATAATTTCAAAAGCTACCAAATCCCACAGAAGCTAATGTTGATATAAATGGGCAGATGCCCAGGGCGACATTTGAAGGGGGAGGAATCAGAGCAGATGGCAGAAACAGAGTGAAGCACAACCTGTTTATTCTTTTCTTTTACCTGTAGCCATGATTAAGAATCTACATTTTCACAAACTGGAACCATTTTGGTTTGTTTTATAAAGGTATCGACACAAATGGGAGAAATTGTAGAGGGGTTCTGTTGAGAAGTTACAAGCCCTCAATATCTTACCTAGAGTAGATAAATATTAACTTTGAACAGCAGCAGAAGCTCTGGCTCTAGCATTGATATAGAGATTTTTATTCCTTTCTTAGCCAGTGGATAAATAAAACATTGTGTTTCAAAACGACAGTTTTTGGTTTTGATTTGCCTAATTTTAAAGAAAAGATATAAAACCATCACTTCAACATTAACAAAATGGCGGATTAATACAAACCCACTGTCTCTTATCGTCCTGCAGTTTATTTTGATATCACTTGTTAGAGTTTCCACAGGAGAGCCACATGGAGCAGAGGTCACAGTTCAAGATTTATTTTCTATTATCAGGTAGAAATCAGTTTTTCAGCTGACTGAGATTCTGCTTTTGAAACACCCATTTATTTAAACGTGACACATTGTGCTTCCTTGAACAGATTAGGATGGATCTATGGGCGACACAAAACATGTTCTTTTTAATGTTCAGAATCATTCTCCGATAATAGTTCTGCCTGTATGAGGTCATTTCTGAAGCAGCTGTTTAAGAAGCTGCTGCTGGCCTCGCCCCCAACTCAAAGTTTACACACGAATATAAAAACGGCTGCAAACAGATGCTGAGTTACATAACCGCATCTCTTTGAGAAGCAGTAGTGGAGACTCCTGCACAACCAACAAGAATGCAACCGGTGGTTTCTGAATAGTAGGTCGACAACAAAACACTCCTCTTTTCCAGCAGCCGTTGTACCGGGCATGAAGGGGTAAAACCAGCTGACCAAACATGCTGGACCTCAGCTTGGGTTGCTAGGTAACGGCGCTTCACCTTAATGGAGGCTTTTGAAACGGCTCATTTTCCAGACGTCAAAAAAACATTGACTTATTGCCAAAAAAGTGGTTGGATGTTTATTTAAGAAACAGCAGAGACCCAAATGGAAGCACAAAAAAAGAGCAAAATGTGAATTTTTCTAAAAACGTCCCATTTAAATGTTGATGTCACTGAAAATATTTTGGGGACAGGATGGGCAAAAACTGTAAGCGAAGCAAAAGAGGAAGATTTTCTGGTGAAATAAAACTTAGGGAAACACAGTGCGAGTTTGCAAAGCCACATTTTTAGTGCAGTGTAAGATAAACTGGAAGCTCAAAGCAGAACAACAGAAAATAATCTTGAATATGTATCTTTTGGATGACTTTTTACTTTTACTCCCTGCATTTTAAGAGAAATATTTGTACTTTCTGCTCCTTATAGTGTCACATATGGATCGTTTCTACCATGATGAAAAAATAATGATGGAAAAAATCCACCGAACGTAAAAAAACTGTTATTCAGTTTAACATTTTGGGAAAACAGCAAATGTTTTTCTAAATCTGTCCTACGTTTTTACACCAAATGGTTTTTAAACATGAAAAGAAATTAAATTTATTTCATCCGTTTCACATTTTTAAGTAATTTTTAATGTATTCAGATATTTTAACAAAATTAAAGCTCAAATAAATCTTCAAAAATCAGGGAAAAAAAGTGTTATTCTGCAAAACAGAAGAAGAATATACATACAATAATAAATATTTACATTAACAGCTTGTTATATTTTGTTATATTTGATCGGAAATGATGCAGAAAACGTTGTAAAAAACCCTTCAAGCAGAAGAAGAAGACACTGCTGCATGAGAAAAACAAAATGGATGGATACTGTCGCAAACAACAGAGTAAGAAAACAATGACTGTGCTGTTTTGTGCAAAAATGACCCAGGTTGAGCTTTAGTTTGAAGAAAAACTATATCAGTATATTTTTTCTATCTTTATACCAACACAAAGCATATTATGAGCAAAAGAATAATAATAATAAATATGTAAAGGCCAACTGAGAGCAGCTACTTTTGTTTAATGTAACTCTTTAAAGTTCTGTGCTTTTATTTTGGTAACGGTAGCTATGGTAACACCAGATACAGTTACGGCCTGCTACAGTGTATTTTGTGTGACTAAAACTTTTTCAGTATGTTAGACTTATCAGATGTCATTTTGTTTTCCTGAAGGTGAAAATTACTTTTTACTTTTGTACATTTAAAATTTTACTTTTACTTGAGTAAAATAATCCACCCTGTACTTTTACTTTTACTTTTACTAGAGTATTTTCTCATAGACGTGTCTGTACTTCTACAAAGGATATGAGTACTTTTGACACCTGGATATACTGACTGAAAATCAAGTTGCAACAGAGAAAAATATTTATTTCTACCAGTAAAATCACTGTTTTGACATATTTGTTGCTACTGCGATACTTTTTATAAAACCGTCAGCTTTCCAGACGGCTTTTTTTTTTTTTTTTTTAGAGAAAAATAGGAAATTAAAAGTGTCACAGAAGGGAAACAAAATCTGAGGTTGTTTCCAGTGAGAGAAGGTCATGTTTCTAATATTTTTATTTTAAAAAGTCAAGTTCACTTTCTGTACTTCCCTGTTTTTATTGGTTGTTCCAGTTCACGCTCACCTAACGGATAGATTTCAGCCGTTCAGCTCAGAACTAGCTGATCCTTAAGCTCATATCATACATAATAAACATTAATTAATCAATTTAATGGAAATAATAGTCTTCTCGTGACATGACAAATGTGCCGCTGCTTGTAGCCATTTTCTCTTCCAACGGAGATGCTAACTCCGTTAGGAGGGCGTGACCAGCAGCGGCTCATTTGCATAATCATGACGTCACTCCAACGCAGCACGTTCCTTAAAGAGCTAAAAACAAGCAGAACTGATGAAATCTAAATATCTTAGAAAGATTTTGTATTTTAAATGTAATGAACATGTTTTGTATATCATTCACTACAAAAACAGCAAATATTACAAAGTACTTTTAGTCTAGCTTCTAGTGAAAATATCTTATTATACTTGAAATAAGACTAAATGGCAGCTTGTATTAAGTCAGTAATTCCTTAATATTGATGTAAAAGTACTAGTTCAATTGGATAAACTTACTTACAAGACAATTTCCCCTTGTTATAAGTGAAATAATCTGCCAATTTAACTATTTTTCATCAATATCAAGGAATTATCTACTTAAAACAAGCCCCTATATTTTGTTTATAAGTTACTTTAAAGTTAGTTTTGTCTTAACTTAAGTGTACTAAGTTAATTGCTCTATAAAACTATACAAAAATACTTGGTGATTTTGTGTTTTTGCAGTGTATATCTTGGTCAGTGAAGAATAATGGCGGACCTTTAAGGGCAGGAAGTTTCTGCTGGAGTTTCGTCTCATTTAAAGTTTAGTAGGTGGAAAAGAACCAACTGGACTTTTGGCAGGACGGATTCTGATCAGGTCCCATCTCGTCTGGTTTGCTCTCAAACATTCCTGAATGTTTGTTGTGGTTGAAAGTCTGTGAACAAACAATAAGAGATTCAGACAGATTAATGGAGTTGTGTGTTTTCTAGGTTTTCCTGTTTCCACCAGAGTAATTTGGTGATCGTGAAGTGGATTTCTGCTGGAGGGCGGTCAGTTATGAAATGACTTCTGCAGAGTCACGATGCTGAAATGCTGAGGGAGGAGGCAGTCGGCTCGGGGAAATGCCCACAGATCCTCTGTGTTTCTCAACATTTTGACAATTGGGAAGAAGGCGTGTGGCAAACAGACTGATCCTTATTCATCGGCTGCAGGAATCACTGAACTGCGCCGGAGAAAAGAAAAGAAAGAACGAAATGTTTGAACAATCAGTTCACCCGCTTGGAAGTTTTACATCTTTATTTGCTTTTACAAATCAGTTATTATCAACAAAATTTAGCTTTTTTGACAAAATAAATAATAATAAAAAAAAACTCCTTAAATTTGAAATGAAAACTGATTTCCACAACATAGTGAAAAATAATTAAAAATATGTAAAGGGGATGTATAATGCAAAATTCACATTTACACTTCATTTGGGTTTTTATTGCTTCTGAAAACAAGCCAAGAGCTTAAAAAAGTCATTCAGATGTTTTTTTTGCTATAAGTTAATGTTTTTTTATCCGGAAAATGGGCAGTTTCAAAACATCACAAATCAGTGGGCACTGTGCTGTTACCTAGCAACCCTACCCCGTTACTTAGCAACCAAAGCCGAACTCGAGCACATTTGGTCAGCTGGTTTTACCGCTGTATGCGCCGTACAATGGCTGCTGGAAAAGACAAGGGTAACAGTTTATTTGACGGGTTGTGAATAAGGCAAGGCAACTTTATTTATATAGCACCTTTCAGCCAAAGACAATTCAAAGTGCTTGTACAAGAGAGCCAAAAAACAACACACAAGAAGAAGATAGTTAACCCCCCCCCAAAAAAAACAATAATAACAACAAAGATCAAGCTGATTAAAAATAGACAAAGTACAGTAAACATCAAAATTTCAAATATAGTGAATGAGCAGAACCAAAAACCTAATGATAGGCAACTTCAAATAAGAAGGTTTTTAGCCTTGTTTTAAATAAACTCAAGGTCGGGGCGCTCTTACAATGAGCTGGAAGCTTATTCCAGAGTGTCGGTGCATAAAAACTAAAAGCTGCTTCACCATGTTTAGTTCTGACTCTCGGTATAGTTAATAGGTTTGATTCTGATGATCTTAAAGGTCTGAGTGGTATATATGGTTGTAGAAGATCAGAAATGTAGTTTGGGTTTCTATTATGAAGTGCTTTATAAACCATTAAGGAGATTTTAAATTCAATTCTTTGAGCAACAGGCAACCAGTGCAGGGATCTTAGAACTGGACTGATATGCTGATCTCTTTTTGTTTTAGTAAGGACTCTAGTACCCATTCACAATAAATGTGTCCTTAAGGCACTTTATAAGAAATAAAATCCCATATTTTCACTCTGATAACCCTAAGTAAAATCCAGTCAAATCTTTTGACCTTTATCAGCTTTATAAATCTATAGCTTGTTATGTTTTTTTTATTCTTCTATGTCAAAAACGCTGTTAGATTTATCATACCCTTTCTATCCATGATTGAACAGTGCATGGTCTGTGACATGATCAATACCCCACTCTTCTATAAGCTTCTCCACAACA
>CAEGAG010040779.1:0-27842 GCA_903067065.1 Brachyrhaphis terrabensis
ACCTTGAGCTAAACGCCGCTTACTCCCCGGAGCTCGAATATCGAATATCCAACTTGAAACTAACTTCACTGCGGTGCTCTTTACTATGAACGATAGGACTGGAGTCTCACTGAGGACCGCTCTTTGTTTTTGTAATGCTCTGCGGACACTACAGTAGCTATTATTATTTTATTTTAAATATGTTTTTTTTAATCATCAAATAAATAAAATACAAGAGCGTAAGATAACACAGCGCATGCTCATTGCTCTTTGATTATTTTCATCACCTGTCATCTGCTACATGGCTTCATGCAGCGGGAGAGAGCAGAACAGTCATGTTCCTTTTGCCTGATTATTTCTTGGTTGTTGCTGGACAGTATTCATAGTTGACTGTCATGAGTGCTATGTTTAATGGTGCAGACAGTGGTGGTTTCTGACATAGGCAATATGAGCAACCACCCGGTACGTTATCTTGTTAGAGGCGATGTGAGACCACTGCAGATTGTGACACAGAGATGGAAGCAAATCAGAGCAAAGAAGAGTTTGAATTGATTATTATAATTTATTTAAGCTCTAAGCATTTCATATCTAGGTGTTTTAAGATTATTTAATTATTATTAATTATAATAAGTATTATAAATTATAATTTATTTAAGCTCTAAGCATTTCATATCTAGGTGTTTTTAGGAGAATGTGGATCTTTCAGATCAATTTGAGAAGCAGTTTTATCATATTTCACATTTTTGGTCTTGGTCTCTGACCCTAAAAGTCTTAGTCTTGTCTTGTTCTCGATACACTCTGGTCTTGGTTTGGACTTGGTCTCGGGTTAGGTGGTACTCTGGCTTGGATTCACTATGATGCTTCATCGTCAGCCTTCTAGCAGACACTTGAAGGATTTTGGTGGAAACTGACTGATATTAGCAACTGTTCACAATTTCCTCCGCCGTGTGTGACTTGCATGAAACATATTGTTTCTACAGTGGTTATCTAAACCATGTGACAATTATATTCCCACCACCATGTTTAATAATTATATAAAATAAATAATCTCACAAACTCCTACACTTTGTGAGATTCTTTCATTCACTTTAGGACAAAGCCACAGTTTCATTTTTTGTTTCGTCTTTATTTTATATAATTTTTTCAGAATAAAAATTTCTAGCACATGTCCATGATCCTCCTCATGCTCATGAACCTCATTCCACTCATTCCCATCTCCCTGAAGCTCCTGTACTCTCCAGGTCTCAGGTACATCACCCTGCCTCTGTAGTGAGGCTGCTCGTACATCAGCCAGTGACCATCCATCACATGGCAGGACATGCAGTCAGACATGCGGTAGCGATCCATGATGGAGTCACAGTCGTCCATCAGCTCATACATCTGACCACCAAAGTTCTCCCTCTCGTAGATCCTCATCCTGTAGGATCCCCTGTACTGTTTGCAGCAAATAAACATAATGAGAATCCACTTTCTTGTTGCCCCAGTCTTAGAAATTAATAACTTATTGTTTAATACATACCGAAGGGATCATACAGCAAGACCTGATTCCACCACTCCAGCCCATCATGCTCATGTAGTCAGCGTACTCGCCCCTCCTCATGAAGTACTGGTTTCCCATGTAGTTGGGGCGGTCATAGACCATGAAGCAGCCGCTCTCCACTCTGCAGGAGTGACACCTGCTCAGGTAGGAGGACATGTCAGCACAGTCGCTCATGCACTCATAGGAGCGACCCTGGAAGTTTCTGTCCTCGTAGAAGATGATCTGTGAAACAAGAGGTGTAATTGTTACAAGCTGAAAAAACACACCTTTACTTTAAACCATCTATGACTTAATAAATACTTAAGGGTATTGTGAAGCTTACTTTGCCCATGCTCATGTCAGTGGTGGACATCTTTCTAGGTGAGATGCTGATGTTGGTTCTGCTACCGCTGCACTACTGTTCTGTTCGGTTTAACCCTCGTTTTTATACCTGACCATACCCTACAGAGTCAGTGGGGCCCTATTGTTTAAATCCCTGACCCAGCAGCATGGGATAGAGCCATTTACTGGACTGTGGTCCTGTACTGTAATCACATGACTGGGCCCTCGAAGACTTCAAATATAAATCCTTTGTCAAGCTAAAACAAAGCCCCTTTTTGAAATCCTAAGTTTGGCCTCCCAGTTGGACTGAAGACTGTTCAGAGAAAATATGTAATAGTCCTATGATTCCAAAATCAACAGTCAGTGATTTCACTATTGAGGATTTCACCATGGTTAGAAAGAATCCTATAAAAACACAAGAGATTTATAAAGAGCAATGAGGACTGACGTCATATGATCGAGGAGAGATTTTTTAGAATTCGGTTTAAAATCTACCAAAAAAGCACAACAAGCATATCTTGAAACCAGAAGTTTTCATACACATCTTTTTCCTCACTGACAGATGTTAAATCAGGCCAAACCTCTTATGTTAGGTCAGTTTGAATTACTAAAATTCTTTTGTTTTTCTAATGCCACACTGTTGAAAGTAAGACTTTGTCAGATATTTATTTATCAATGTCCTCAAAGTCAAAAGCTTACATACATTTCAGATCTGCCCATAAAGCAGAGGTCCCACATCACGGTCCTCAGGGCCCATTGTCTTGATTGTATTATTTGTTTCCCTAGTGCTTGCACACTTGGCTTGAATAAAGATTAAGAAGCTTCTGGAACAAGTAGAGGTATGCAAAGAAGGCAATACAATCATTTGAATCAGCTGTGCTAGAAAGGGAAAACATAAAACATGCAAGACCTCAGGACCAGGTATGGAACCACTGATCTGTAGGATTGAGATAAGGGCTTTTTGATTGTCACGCCAAAACATTGACTGCGTTGACTCATTAAAAGGTGGATCTTTATGGTAGTTTTCCAAGTGAAACACTCAACAACATTCATTAAATTCAGTATCGAGCAGGTAAAAGTGATCATTGACTAACTACATTCATTAGTCAAAATGTGACTAGAATTTGGCATCACATTTCACTTATCCATACATCTATTGCTTTCCTCTTATCCAAGGCCAGGCTATGGCCATTATGGGACTGGGAAGGAAATCCAGACATCCCTCTCTTCAGCATCAGTCTTCAGTTCATTCTCTGGATTCCATGGTGTCCCCAATCCAAAAGTGAAATGCAGTCCCTCCAGTTTCTTCCGAATCTGCCCAATTGTGTCCTTAACTCAGTTGTTGCGATGCAGAGGCTCATCAAGTCTATTCTGAGCCACCTCATAGAGAATGTCCCCTTCAGCCACATGTATCCCTTATTTTGTATTTTGGTTTAAGTCATATTTCAGGACTCAATGGTAACTTATAAAAATGACTTCTACTCTCAGGTTGTTCTTCACTATAAGAGACAAGAGCACTGCCAACAATATTGTACATGATGCCCTAAATTTTTCAAAGTGTCTTCATGTTGATACCATCACTTGCAAACATGCCAGAGAGAAACTTAGGCCTCATTATGAGGAAGCAATCCATTTTAAGGCTCATGGTCTCAGCCTTAGAGAAGAAGCCTCACATCTTCTTTGCTTCACACTTGACTGTAAGCTGCTCTAAGTCATGGTGAAAGTTGTGAATAGAATATGCCAACAGAACATTAAAATATATAAAATTGCTCCGGAGAGACACTGCCAGGGTAACAATCTGGTCTGTTGTTGCATGGCTGGGATAAATGCCACACTGCTCCACCTAAACAGGAGGTTTGACAGAAAGTCAAGAGCCCCCTCTCTCAACACTTCTGAATAAGTTTTCAAGTGCGGTCACTTGACTGTAGGAAGAGACTTTCCGGTGGCCTGTCTTAAATACTGATCCACCACTTTGCAGTTATTGTCTCAATCCTCCATATGACATTAAAGAGGCATGTTAACCATGACAGTTGTGCAATGTCCAGAGTCTTTCCTACTCAAAGTCACTGACAAATTTTCCAGAACTTCTTTGAGGCTTATCAATGCTTCGTTTCTATAGTCTCATCAAATTCCTTTATGTCTTTCTGAGATCCTGTCAGCTGTTTCAGAAGATGTATAACCCTTCCGTGTTTTTAGCTTAACACTCAGGAAGAGCACGGAAAATGTCACGGTTGGAAAGCACGGCAGTTGGGGGGTTGTGACGTCAGACTGTCAGATTTGAAAACCACACAAAAAAAACTGCTTAAAAGTGCACAGGGTTCAGTGAAACCTGCTGGGCTGCGAACAGAGTAAAGAAGTTGTGGGGTCTAAATGACCCTGTCTCTTAAGACCGTGGGAAGGTTAAGAGACAATCAGGCACAAATGCCTTCCTCTTCAGTTTGACAGCCTTCTATAGTTACCGTCTGGACTGACACAGGGGACCTTTTAATCATAGCTCCTGAAAGCAACATCTGCAACGAAAGCCACAAACTCAACTGTGTCTGAGGATAAACCTACAACTGATTCACCTCTAAACAAAGCAATAAAACCCCTAATCCTGCTTTTCCTCTAAATATTATTTCAGTTTACCAAAAAAGCAACAAAGTGCTCGCTCATTATTAAAGAGTCTTCTCCCGTTTGGTTTTGTTCCTTTTTTTGTATGAACTTTTTATTTTGGACCTTTTTTGAAAAATCCTAGTACATTTTTTCTCTTATTTTAAAGCCTTTAACATTTTTACATTCTTGGAAATAAGTTTTTAACTGACCAGTATTATTACATTTCAGTATAAATCCAGGCCATGCATGATGCTTCATAGGTTTATGTATATCTTTGACCAGGTGTCATAGCCTTCTAAATAGTAAACCATCATGACAAAGATCACAGTTCAAAATACTTTTATTCACCGGCATTAAACATGGCATATTTAATACCAGGAATCCATGATCCTCCTCATGCTCATGAACCTCATGCCTCCATATCCCATCTCCCTGAAGCTCCTGTACTCTCCAGGCCACATGTACATCATCCTGCCTCTGTAGTGGGGGTGCTCGTACATCAGCCAGTGGCCACCCATCACATGGCAGGACATGCAGTCAGACATGTGGTAACGATCCATGAAGGAGTAACAGTCATCCATACACTCATGCATATGGCCACCGAAGTTCTCTCTCTCATAGATCCTCATCCTGTAGGACCCCCTGTACTGTAAAAGAAACAAAAAACAAATGTAAAGGTAATGAATACGCTGCTGTTAGTTCAGATTAGCAGAAAGATTAACCAACCCACCATGGGGATCATACGACAAGACCTGATGCAGTTCCTCCAGCCCATCATGCTCATGTAGTCACCGTACTCTCCCCTCCTGAAGAAGTACTGGTTTCCCATGTAGTTGGGGCGGTCATAGACCATGAAGCAGCCGCTCTCCACCCTGCAGGAGTGACACCTGCTCATGTAGGAGTGCATGTCAGCACAGTCGCTCATGCACTCATAGTGGCGACCCATAAAGTTCCTATCCTCGTAGAAGATGATCTGGAAAAGAAAAAACCATCGTTTGAAATCAGTTTCTATGTGACAAAATAAGTATTTTTCAATCCCTAAAGATTGCCTACCTTGCCCCTCATGTTCATGTCAGTGGTGCTCATCTCAGTGGTGCTCATGTTGGCTGCTGATGAGTGGTTGCTCTTGCTCCTGTTCTGCCTCCCTACCTGGTTTAACCCTTTCCTTTTATACCTGAGCGAATGTAAAGAACAACTGACCTTACCTTCACAGAAGTACTAACTAAGCAAGTTACTATAGAGCTGCACAGAATGCAGAGGTTACGTTCTGTTTTTTTTCCTTTGTCTTCAGTCTTTAGAAAGGTCTTTTAGATTTTACAAGCAGCATTTTGAACAGTGCTTGTTACGACAGACAGAGCCATGTGAATGTTAAGAATTCCGTGTATGACCTGAATGAAACATTGTCGCTACAGTGTTTATCTAAACTATAATGATTTGTTTGTTTTTGGTGTTTACAAAGTGAAAATTTACTTCAACGCTCAAGATACTCAATATGAACAAATTTGGTGCAATCTATTTTTCTATGGTAATAACGGTACTGTAAGTGTACCGTGTTGTGAGAAAAAGATTAACTTTGTTTTTGGGCGAAACTTACAATTGAAACCAGATATTTATATTCACTGAATAAAAAGACAGTCTGTTAAATCAGGCCATACTGTTCTTGTTCTAGGTGAATAAGAATTACAATTTTTTTCTATTTGCTAAATGTCAGAAAACTTAATGAGAATATTTCCTTAGACTTTTTTATAACTTGCTTTGAATTCAGATGTTTACATACAGAATGAACATTGTGTGTTTTAAAAAATAGGAAAAGCCTAGACGATAATGTTATGGCTTTAGAAACTTCTGATAGGTTAACTAACACATTTGAGTTAATTGCAAACACAACTGTGGATGTATTTTTAGGTCAGACCTGGACACACTGATGTCTTGTTTGACATGATGGGAAAGTCAAAATAAATGGGCCAGAACATCAGGAAGAGTCTTGTGGCGCTGCACTAATCTGGTTCAGCCTTGGGAATCAGACCAATATCCGGATGCCTGAAGGTACCACATTCTTTTGTTAAAACATTAGGAAGTAAAGACATGATGGGAATGTGCTGCCACAGGAAGGATACAAGTTTTTTGTCCCAGAGATGAACATATTTTGGTCCGAAATGTGCAGCACTGCAGACTAACTCCAGACCAAAAAACTTGTGAAGCTGAAGGAAGAAGAAGCCTTTACTTCAGAAGAAACATAAAAAGCTAGATTGCAGTATGGACACATGCGTTCATTTTTGGAGACATGTCCTGAGGTCTGACGAAACTATAGACGCACTGTTTGGGCGTAATGACCATTGTTACATTTGGAGGAAAACCTGGAATGCTTGTGTAAAGGGTTAAAGTCAGTCAACAACTATAAGCCCAACAGACCCTCCATTATTATTATTATTAGCATTTTTATTTTATTTATTACTTTTATGTCTACGATGAGTTAGAGTACAGCACATACTCTGCATACTGAGTATGCATACTGTATGCACATAGCATTGGCACGCTAATCGTTGCTGGCAAAACTCTGCTTACTTGGTGAAATTTGTCTTCCGTAACCCGGGAGCACACATTTTCATCCAGTGGGTGGCACAAGTTGCTACAATCGATAGAAGCCACACAGGCACGCCTGCTAGAGGGAAACAAACGCACCCAGTATAACACTTTCATTCTATTGGCTGAGAGGTAGCCAGGCGACTGTGCTAAAAGGCAGTTCCATCCATGTTTCATAAGCGAGCAGATACTAAGTGTGAGCACAAGGAGAAGTTTTGAGTACAAGCATTACAAGTTTTGAGAAGAAAAACATGAAGTACTGCTTTCATAATGAAAATTTAAACAAAAGTATTACGGTAAAAGTTTTGAGAACAAAAGAGATTAAATCTTGTTTTCAGACTGAAAATGTGTGCTCTTGGACTATGGCAGAAAAATTCCACCAAGCGAGTGGAGAGTTTTGCACGTCATAGCATTGCAACAAGGCCTGAATATATTCGAAGACTCTTCCAAATACAGCCTTCAAATGCGCCCTTCTTTTGACCAGAAGGATGGGTCTCGTGTATCCTTCATAGCCCACCATATGCCATAATTTATTGTGGATCGGAGACAACTTTTCAAGGTTCACGACAAAGGTGATGGAAAGTGATGAAAGCTGTAAGTAAATTTGTATATATTGCCATTTAATTAACACAAAATTTACTTTAAGAATTTTTTTAGGCAAGAATGTACCAGTGTAAAACTCACATATCTGCTTGATTTATCAATAGTTTTTTCATTGTAATATTACCCTGACATTTTCGGAGATCTCGGTTCCCATTACACTACCAGCCAGCTTTGCTTGATAGTTATCAGCTGGCAGGGAGATTGAGAAAAGACCTGACTCACAAAACATCATTTTCAAAATCCCTCTGGCTTTTCCCCAATGAGAGGAAGCTAAACACAGATATAACTAAGGGCAGTTAATGTATGTAGCATTGAAAGATTTATTTTTTTTTTTGATCAAATCATTTTGGCGGATATTTCAAATTTCTTGTCATGTAAGCATTTTCATGGTCAATGTTAAATGTCAGTTAAGATTCAACTGTAATCTCTTACATGAGAGCTGAAGGTTATATTTGAAAATGAATACATCATTTTTGTTTTTATTCCTTGTAGAAAAATCCAATATATTTTATGATTAAATTAACCTTTTTTTATTATTATTTTAGAAAAACTTTATCAACAGAATGTGATGAAGTTTTCTTTAAAATGTAAGTAAATCTCAGTATAAAACAAAGCACTTGTGGTATTTTGCCATTTTCACAGAAATATTTAAATGTATCCACACATGAACCTGGTTGCCAGAAAAAGTACATAGCTAAGCTCAGTTTCAATGGCAAGCAAGACATGTCGCTTTACACTAATTTGTCCATTTGTTTTAGGGTCCAAGGAGCTTACAGGACAATTCATCTCCCTGAGGGGCCAAAATGACCATATGTTTACAGGGGCCAAAAATTATGCCACATTAGCCTAAAGGTAAAGTTTTATTAACCCTATACAAAACTGAGGCAGTGTTTTCAAGATACCACTATTCTTCCTCTTAGTAGTCATGTCAACAAATTAAGTTTATATAACATGATAGAACACCCATGTATTATGTGCAATGTTATGTGGCCTGCTCTGAAAACTTTCATTCCTTTTAAGATTCAGGCATTTTGTCTCTCTTTTTCTGAATGTGCTAGGTTTATTCTAGAGAAGATGGGCCTCCAGGACAAAGTGACAACTTTGCAAACCAAAAAGAAATGGGATCATCTTAAAAAATATATTGTATGTAAGTAAGTCATTTTTTAATTGTCACAAGCAAATAAACATAAATTGAATTTATTGTATTGCTGTATTTGTCAACTGCAATTTTGTGATTTTCTCTGTAGGACTGCAAATATCCTGGTTCAGGAGAGGGAGTGTGTGTGTGTGTGTGTGTGTATATATATATATATATGTATACTAAGTCTTAGTGGGAGGTAAAGCAGACACACACACACAGAAACACTAGGCCAGAACTTACATGAGGTACAAAGTTGGGGTGCACCTCCAGGACTTGCAAAAAAAAAAAAGGCACAGAACCTTGCTTTCATCATCCTATGCTTTATAATAGAACGTGCTTCTTCATGATGAGTATTGAAAAGCTGTGCTCTCACACCTTGAAGTGGCCTCTTGTATGGAGTGATGAGGGGGAATGGATATTGGAGGCATGGGTACCCTTCATCTGAAATAATGAAATGCCTTGGAGGAGGATAGACTGACTGCCTGTAGAGTGGGCTGTGGCAGAGGACCCTCAAGTCATGTAGTGACTCGGGCCAGCCCACATAGGTGTCGTTGAAGCTGCGCTGATGATCACAAACGGCTTGTCATATTGTGGATGGGAATAGTTTCCTATTCCAAAAGCACTGACCATCGGGGACGTTTGGGCACTTAATGTGGATGTGGTAGCCGTCGATTGCACCCACAGTCTTTACAAAGGCTCTGTGGCGTCCAAGCCTTGCAAACCCATGGGACACTACATCCAGGTCCTCTGAGAAGGACCTCGCTACAGCAAACAGAAATGGGCAGGGTCAGACCTTTGGAAATGGGACCATTGCTCTCCGGAAATGAAGGGGGCGCTATTTCTTATTTTATCCGCTGTCTCCTGTTTATATTTTCTTTTGAAATCTGTGATATACTGTATCTTCTTCACCTTTAGGAAGGAATTCCAATTCATCACGTATTTGAACGTCTCTCTTATTTACTTCAGAGCAGCTTACGCTTCTTAAATTCTGTAGCTTTGTGTGTACTTCTAAATCTGCTCCTTAGTTGCATTTTTTCGGGTTTGCTACTGCCTCTAGTGGCGTGGGGGTGGCAACACAACATAATTACATCACTAAATCAGAATACTATTTACTAGTTTTAGGGAGGTGAATGACTTGGCGAATGTCAACTACCCCTTCTGTGACCCTATGGACGAGGCATCCCAAATACTCTGGAGACAACTCTGTAGGATGCGTCACTCACCAAGCAGAAGAGAAAAACTAAGCTCTCAATTGTTGCACCCTATCCATATCGTTGATCTTGATCTAGCAGTATTGCCAGACAGCCTGCTCAGACAAAAATCTGCCTTGGTGTCCTCACAATTAAAAAATGGTCCAGGACAGGTACACTAAGATTAACCCTTCATTAGAGGGATTTAGTCTGGGTAAGGAAAGAAAGTGAAGAAAAAGAAATTTCTTTTAAATTAAGGTATTCCTTCTAATTGTAAGTTGTCAAAACAAGTAAAGCACTACATATGGTAAAAATAATCTAATGGGGAATTATTAATTTAAAAGCTGTTTTGTTTAAATGAATTTAATAATGTTTATATTTGAATGGAGTTTAGAAATAAGTGTAGAAACAGTAAACCATTTGTTGTTTTGTTAGCCATACAGTAAATAATGTACAGGCTATGATTACAGAAAAAATAAGCTCATTTTACCTAAACATTGTAACTCAACCAGAGATATAAAGCATATCTGCGCCAACGGTACAACTCTTGTAATTCCTCAAATATTACATATGTGCACATAAAACAACAGATAAACATCTCGTTGTCCATCTCTTCTGCACCTCTCCAACCGTGATTGCAACATTGTCATGGTTGCTAGGAAACATAGGTTATGCTGAGGGTGAAAACAGTTGGTGAAGGCTAGACCTGTCTGAATTCACAGCATCTATATAGGATGACATCTTGCAGATGTCATCCTATATAGACCTGGTCCTTCGAATGATGCAGCCCCTGAATTCAGACACAGCTAGTCTCGTCAGGCATCCAACCTGGATGACTTATGCCAAGTTTTGTGCTAATTGGCCATTGTGTGTGAAAGTTGTAGAGTTTTGTTTGTTTTGCCAAGTTTACCGCTTAGCCAGGCCCCCAATCATGAGCTCAAAAACTTAGAATTTTAATTTCATGTAAAGGCCAATTTTGGGCAAAGTTAGGTGAGTTTTTGAATACATTTAAGCCCCCAAATTTGCGATTTCACAGTGGAAAGGAATAATATACGAGTGGCACTTCACTCCTCAGGGCTAATAAGGATGGGGAATTTATTTGGCTTATAGCTGTTGACTGAATTTAACCTTTTCCCTTTGTACCATCCTAACTGTGAAGCAAAAGGGTGCCAGGATTGTGTTTTGGGGCTGTTTTACTGCAGTCATAAAATATCATGAGGACAACCTGTATGTCTAAACATTTAAGCAAATCTAAAGACATAAGCCTGGAAGTTATAGCTTGGATGCATATTAGTCTTCCAAAAGAACTATATTAATAATAATAACACCATACAGCCAAAGGAGTTATAAAGTGGGTTGATGACAACAAAGTTAATGTTTTTTACGTTTTCTTCACAAAGCTCCGATCTCTGTCCTATGGAGAAGTTGCCACAATAAATTATGAAAGGACTGTAAACAATTGTCCAAAGTCCCTGACAGCACTTATCTCCATAGCACTTCCTCAAATGGTTTTAAAACGGTGCAGAGGAATGGGTACAGAGCACCCAGTCCATTTCAATATGAATCTAGGTAATAAATCTACTGCATTTTATTGATGTTTCATATTTTGATGTATATTTTAGACCAGGTGTTAATAAACAATCATGACAAAATTATCATAATTTCAAAATACTTTTATTCACCGGCATTAAACATGGCATATTTAATACCAGGAATCCATGATCCTCCTCATGCTCATGAACCTCATGCCTCCATATCCCATCTCCCTGAAGCTCCTGTACTCTCCAGGCCACATGTACATCATCCTGCCTCTGTAGTGGGGGTGCTCGTACATCAGCCAGTGGCCACCCATCACATGGCAGGACATGCAGTCAGACATGTGGTAACGATCCATGAAAGAGTCACAGTCATCCATACACTCATGCATATGGCCACCGAAGTTCTCTCTCTCATAGATCCTCATCCTGTAGGATCCCCTGTACTGTAAAAGAAACAACAAAAAAAAACAAATGTAAAGGTAATGAATATGCTGCTGTTAGTTCAGATTAGCAGAAAGATTAACCAACCCACCATGGGGATCATACGACAAGACCTGATGCAGTCCCTCCAGCCCATCATGCTCATGTAGTCACCGTACTCTCCCCTCCTGAAGAAGTACTGGTTTCCCATGTAGTTGGGGCGGTCATAGACCATGAAGCAGCCGCTCTCCACCCTGCAGGAGTGACACCTGCTCATGTAGGAGTGCATGTCAGCACAGTCGCTCATGCACTCATAGTGGCGACCCATAAAGTTCCTATCCTCGTAGAAGATGATCTGGAAAAGAAAAAACCATCATTTGAAATCAGTTATGTGACAAAATAAGTATTTTTCAATCCCTAAAGATTGCCTACCTTGCCCCTCATGTTCATGTCCGTTTTGCTCATCTCAGTGGTGCTCATCTCAGTGGTGCTCATGTTGGCTGCTGATGAGTAGTTGCTCTTGCTCCTGTTTTGCCTTCCTACCTGGTTTAACCCTTTCCTTTTATACCTGAGCGAATGTAAAGAACAACTGACCTTACCTTTAAAGAACTACTAACTAAGCAAGTTACTATAGAGCTGCACAGAATGCAGAGGTTACGTTCTGTTTTTTTCCCTTTGTCTTCAGTCTTTTGAAAGGTCTTTCAGATTTATTAGCAGCATTTTTAACAGTGCTTGTCACAATAGACTGAGCCATGTGAATGTTAAGAATGATCTGTTTTTTGTTTCAGTAGTTAACTTCTCATTGGTGTGGACAGACGTCACATGTGGCATACCACAATGTTCAACCCCTTCCATGAACAAGGTCCCACAAGCTCTGGTTGGAAAAAGTTACCGTATATGATTAGCTACACTAACTTCACAGATGATGCACACTTCTACATTACAGTGTCACTCGGTGACTCTGATCCTATCGAATAACTGAACAGATGCCTTGAACAAATCAATGTGTGTATGTGCCGTAAAGTTCTCCAACTGAATAGAAGCAAAGCTGAGGTTATCTTTTGACCTAAAGAGGAAAGATCAAGAATCAACATTGTCATTACAGCTAGAAACTAGAGATCAGGCCTGAAATCTGGGTGTAGTAATGGACTCAAACCTGAACCTTCAGAGACGCATAAAGGTTAATTACAAAGTAATTCTTCCATCATTTGAAAGGTCTTTAATTCCAAAATTAAAGAACTTATGTCCCAGCAATCTAGAGAAACTCATCCATATGTTTATCTTAAGTCGCATTTATTACTGCAACAATGTCTTCACAGATCTGCCTAAAATGTCAGTCAGACACCTGCAACTGATTTCAAACCCTACTGCTCGAATTTTCACTAATAAAAGGAAAATAGTGCACATCACCCCAATTCTAATCTCCTTACACTGGCTTTCTGTAGCTCTGAGAATATGCTTTAAAATACTTTTGCTAGTTTATAAATCACTGATACCCAAAACCATGGAAAAGCATCGTTCAATTTTGATGCTCCTGTCGTCTGAAAACTTCCAGGTTCCAGAAAACTGCAAAACAAAAACCTACCTGTTTAGAATTGTCTTTGATTCATAATAACTGGTACATTGATCATCATAGTTGATGTATATCTCCCTGATGATTTCGATAATGGCATTTGACAAAAAATGTTTCGTAATTGGTGTTTCATAACTGGTTACTATACAGTGCTTTTATGGTGTAGGTAGAAGCTTAGGATGGGGAGGATGTCAAATGAAAGACAGGCTGGCGTATTACGTGCAATGCAACAGTTAATTTAGGATTTGGTTCCTGAAAAATGATAAAATACAGGACCATTTAATCAAAGAAATCTACCCAGATGCTCCAGACAAAGCCTGAAAATTGGACATGTGTGGGTAAAAGAGGACACTTAGTCTCCCTACCAAAGCTGACAGTCACTTAGTGGTAAATGCCACTTTATTTCCCACTGACAATCAATGGGACATTGCTGTAACAATCAACGTGAGCATTATATTGTCTAGGCCCATCAATGGCTTACTTCAGATTTAAGGATTTTTACTTTTTATTTTACTTTTAAGCCTATTTTTCTACTTTCTAAGCTAAACTAGACCAAAATGCCTCTGGTTGACACCAAGGACATTGAGAAAATTCTACAAAGATTTTAAATGGAAAAATTGAGGATTTATGGACGTGAGGTGGATAGTTCTGATAAGAACTTCTTTGTCTGATGAAAAAGATCTCACACTTGTGAGTGCAAGAGCCAGGAGGAGCTTCAGGAGCAGAGCCTAAGGCAGGAGTAACAGCAGGAGCAGGACAAAAGGAGGGGACACAACTGCAGCTGCAGAAAGATGGTGTGGTATTGAGGAGCCGGGCGCAATGCCACCCCAGCCCACTTTTCACCTATTGAGAACACCCGGACCTCAGCTTATTATAACTTCTGTATATAATGCTCTTGGGCTGCACAGTGGCACAGTTGGTAGCACTGTTGCCTTGCAGCAAGAAGGTCCTGGGTTCGAATCCCGGCGTCTTTCTGCACGGAGTTTGCATGTTCTCCCTGTGCATGTTGGGTTCTCTCCGGGTACTCCGGATTCCTTCCACAGTCCAAAAACATGACTGTTAGGTTAATTGGTCTTTCTAAATTCTCTCTAGTTGTGAGTATGTGTGTGCATAGTTGTTTGTCCTGTCTGTCTCTGTGTTGCCCTGCAACAGACTGGAGACCTGTCCAGGGTGTAACCTGCCTCTCGCCCAGAACGTTAGCTGGAGATAGACCAGCACCTCCTGACCCCATTAGGGACAAGGGTGTAAAAAAATTGGATGGCTGGATATAATGCTCTTGAACTCTTTCAACTATTCTTCACCATGGACATAATTCAGAGACTGTTGGCTAACACCAATGAGTATGGGCACAGTACTCAACACCATCAAGACAGATGTTACAATTCAAGACACGTTTGGCTTTTTGTCTGTTGTCATTTACATGGGTTTTATCAAATGCTCATCCCTAATGGACTACTGACTAATGGATGGGAAGCTATACAGTCTGTCGTTTCTGAAGTCGGTCATGTCAGGAAGAAAGTGGCTAGGGATCCTCGATGCTCTTTACCTGAGCAATGCCGAAGAGGATTCTGCAAAGGTAGCAAAACAAAGGACACGAGAATTTGACAGACTTGGGAAAAATAAAACTTCTTCACCTGGAGATGAGACAAACTTACCACAGAAACAACCAATCCTCACCAGGAAATCGGCATCAATGAGAATTGTTGCATCCAAAGCAATAGTTACATTCAAACAGTACATGAAGACGAAGCCTCCTCGCTGGGGCTTCAAATTGTTTGTCCTTGCCGACTTCAGCAATGGTTACACTTGGGACTTTTTTGTTTATGAGGGAAAACCTGATGGCACCAGTGGAAAGGGTCTCAGTTATGATGCAGTAGTAAAGCTTGTAAACACACCGTTGCAGGGCACAAGGTGCAAACTGTTTGTGGACAATTTTACATTAGTCCCACCTTATTCCGAGATCTCATGCTGCATGGGCATGCGGAACTATTAAAACAAAAAGCATGTCCAAAAATGTCATTTTGTGCCGTTTTGATCAATTTTGAAATCCACACACAGAATACTTCATTCTGCAGTTTTATTGTATTTTTCAGTACATGCAGTCAACCCTCAATGTGTATTTACATAGAACATGAAATATTTTGGCGAAGCAAAAATTTAATTTTTTTTGTGTGTTACAAACAGAATAGCTACATATTAATTACACTCAAAACATGTTTGCTAAAATGCTAAATTTTGCTTGACATCTTTGTAAAGAGACTAAACTTTGCATGTACTCCAAGAACATCAGCTGATTTAATTTGGGTATACACTTCAGGTCTTTTTGTTGATTTTGTTATGGCCTGTTAACTGGTTTAGTGACTTGGTTTCAGATAGTTTATGAATTTGAGTTTGCTTTAGACAGGGGATGAATCTGAGGTTTCATTTTAGACTGCTGCGTTTTTAGTGATCCAGAAAGGTACTATCTTGTTTCGTACTGCCGAGATGCCAGACACATTCTGGAGGAAGACAGGTAGAACTGTCTGAAACCCAATCTCTGGCCACTGTGCCGGAAGAAAAACAGCGAGTGACTGAGGGTCATTGCACGTAACGGAAACCCTGTAAATTCTAGACACTAACAGGTACCATAGAATTGCACAAAAATCCGTGAGGGACGCCGGAGTCCCTGCTCAAAATTCCGTGAAAGAGGTGTACGGACCCTCGTGCCGGAAGCCCGTTGAAAGGCTGTTTACATCTTTTTAAACTGTGATTGTGAGCGTGAGTGGGAATAAAATAGCAATAGGTATTTTGTTCCATATAACACAATAAGAGTGTAATCGGTAAACCTCCTATGGATGCAAATTCGACAAAAAACCAAACCTGTTTAGGATTTTATTTGAAACATTCTCAATTATAAATTTACTGATGGAACTTGACTAAATGTTGTGTTTTTATTGTTGTTTTTATTGTTTTTACTGTTGATTCTATGTTGCATTATGCTTCTGTTTTTGATATGATGTAAAGCACTTTGAAATGCCTTGCTGCTGAAATGTGCTATACAAATAAAATTTGATTGATTGATAATGATTATTGCTCTGGGGAATAAGAGCCAGGTGGTTCTGCTTTTTGAGCAATAAGAACAGATGTCATTTCATCTGTGAAACATGCTGTTTGGTAGCTCGGGAGAGTACCAAACAGCACAGAGCCTCTGTAACAGCTCTGTAACAAAGCTGTGTATCAGTTTGTCTGGGCACAGTCTGCACATGCTGGCTTTGTGCTCGTCCTTCTACAATCTTTGCTGGGACAGTGATCTTGTTGATTACATTGTCCTGTGTAAGAAGACTTGTGTTAACAGCTTTGAAAGATTATCAGTGAAAAGTCATTTCTCAGCTTGAATAAGAATGACCATCCTGCCTGAAAAGACTCTCAGAAAATATTGTGGTTGTCAATGAAGGTCACTGAGCTGGCAAAGCATGCTTTAATAAGCCATTAACTGGAAATGGTAGCAGAATGTTCACTTTTTCTTAAGTGTTTGTGTTTCCTTTGTGTTTGGTGATTTATAAATTCAGTAAAGGGCTTGTTAGATAATTTCCCAAGAATACATTCTTATTTAAAGGCTCAATATGTATTTTTACATTTTAATAGCTTCTTCTCTAACGTACCACTTTTACTACATGTCAGTATGAATCTAGGTTTAAATGCATACTATTCTCATACACTGTCATACATACATTTCAGTAATGTTTACTGTATATTTACTGTATATTTTTGACCAGCTGTTGTAGCTTTTCACTTCATAAAAAATCATAACAAACATCTTAATAGTTAAAAATTTTATTGAACGGCAATGAACTTGACATATTTAATACCAGGAATCCATGATCCTCCTCATGCTCATGAACCTCATGCCTCCATATCCCATCTCCCTGAAGCTCCTGTACTCTCCAGGCCTCATGTACATCATCCTGCCTCTGTAGTGGGGGTGCTCGTACATCAGCCAGTGACCATCCATCACATGGCAGGACATGCAGTCAGACATGCGGTAGCGGTCCATGACGGAGTCACAGTCATCCATCATGTCATACATCTGGCCACCAAAGTTCTCCCTCTCATAGATCCTCATCCTGTAGGATCCCCTGTACTGTTAAAAATAAGGTAAATACTCTTGTTAGTTTCACAGTTCAAATCAGCAATAAATTGTCAAGAATCACCAACCCACCATGGGGACCATACGACAAGATCTGATCCAGTCCCTCCAGCCCATCATGCTCATGTAGTCACCGTACTCTCCCCTCCTGAAGAAGTACTGGTTTCCCATGTAGTTGGGGCGGTCATAGACCATGAAGCAGCCGCTCTCCACCCTGCAGGAGTGACACCTGCTCATGTAGGAGGACATGTCAGCACAGTCGCTCATGCACTCATAGTGGCGACCCATAAAGTTCCTATCCTCATAGAAGATGATCTGGAAAATAGAAAACCATCTTTTAAAAATACACATCAGTTAAGTGAAAATATATATTTTTTTTTTTCATCACCTAAACATTGCCTACCTTGCCCCTCATATTCATGTCAGTGTTGCTCATCTCAGTGGTGCTCATGTTGGCTGCTGATGAGTGGTTGCTCTTGCTCCTGCACTGTCTTCCTACCTGGTTTAACCCTTTCCTTTTATACCTGAGCAAATGTAAAGAACCACTGACCCTCACTTTACAGAACTACTAACTAAGCAAGTTACTATAGAGCTGCACAGAATGCAGAGGTTACGTTCTGTTTTTTTCTCTCCAGTCTTTAAAAAAGGTGTTTCTGTTATTACAAGCAGTATTTCGAACAGTGCTTGTGACAATAGACTGAGCCATGTGCTACGTGTATGACTTGTGTGAAACATGGTTTCCATAGTGGCTAACAATAACCAAATTTTTCTTTGACTTTAAAATTTTTTGTGTATTAAAACAAGAAAATGTATTTGTACTTGTTATGATTCTGGCCTGTCTGCCTGCTCTGTTTCCCTCCTCAGCTCTCACTGCTGCAATCAAGCTCATCTGGTCCAACTGCACACTACCGTGCTGCAGTGCAATCAGATTCATACAATCCACCTGAACACCAACAGTTATATTCGGCCACAGACAGGCAGACAGTGCCAGATTTTTTAAAGCCTTTTGGTGTGAGTATATATCCAGCATTACCTCCTCTGCCTGACCATGGTCTTGACCACGTTTTGCCTCTTGGATTCCCCTGCCTTGCTTAGCCCACATCGGACACTCTACTGGTTTCTGTTTCCTGGACACGACCCTGTTTCGGCCTCTCGACTTCTGCCTTGTGCCTCGCCCTTGGATTTGTTTGCTAAGATTGCTTTCACATGCCTGACCTGTTTCTGTGCCTGGACCATGAATTCCAGCCTGACCCCCAGATAAGTTCATCTGCCTCTCTAGTTCTGACTTTGCCTTGGCCTATCGACATCCGAACTAAGTTTTTGTCCCCTGCAATCATACCCCTTGAGGCGACTTGTCTTCACTGCTTCCCTAAAAACCCAAGGACAGATCTTAGCTTCCTGCAACTTTATGAGAAGAGGCTCCTGGTTCAGCTGCTGTTGTCCCATACTCACATTCTCAATAAACCATTCATTGCTTCCATTTGTGTGCTGGCTGAAATTTCGGGTCTTTTGTTGCGAGCGTTACAATACTGCTAAGATACTGAAAATTAACCAATGTGATGCATGTAATTTTTGCTGTAAAAAAAGAGATTTATATTTTCATTTTAGGATCCAGTTACATGTTCTTTATCCAAGGAAAAAATTTAATACGGAGCAAATATCAGCTCTGAAATAGAAAAGGCTGTTTTGACAAGTTATTCAAAGCAACGTTTGTGAAAATGTGGTTGCAAATCTTATTTACTTCCTTATGTTTAACTTGGACCATACTCTTTTAACCCTTGAATGTGATGGCGGGGGTGTATTAGACCCTGCTTGGCATAACACAGCCTGCTGTTATGCGTTATGGTGGTGGTGTTAGTTCATAACAACAAGGATCAAGTTGACTTCCTCTGTGTTACATCCAGGACGGTGGCGCTAGCTCACTGTGTTCACTCGGCTGCATGCCGGCATCTAGGGTTAGCTAGGATGTTTGTGTTTTGTGTTGCTCTACACCACCATTGCAGCAGCAGGTTGCTGCTGCTATGGCGTTACTGGTTGTAACACAGATGATGTAGTAGTACATTCTTTTTCCGTTGTTTGCAATGTGAGAACTCCTGTTTCGATTTTGCCTCAGCGGGGTCCACTCGGACCCTGAGTTGGCATTAACTGTATCGCTTCAGACTGATACACACGAGGGTTAAAAATGTTTTGTTTTCCTTTATTTAATATTTTTTAACATTGGAATGTAGATTAGTTTTGTAACTGATTTTTCTAGGAAAAAAAAAATTAACATAGGGAAGAGCTGTACAAAGATTGCAGACTGTACATTAGAGACCTTCATAAGGTCTTCAGAAAATGAATCACTAAGAGTGCCCCTTTTCCACTGGCTCTAATGGAGCAGGCTCACCTCAGCCTGCTTTGCGAGCATTTCCACTAGCATTTTGTCCTGCACTGCCCTTGCCTGTCCTGCCTGCTCTGATTTTGTGCTGTTTTCTTTCTCTATTTTCAGAGGCTTTCTTTGCATATCCTCTGAATCTACAAATTATGGATCTGGTCAACCGGTCTCTCAATGCAATTCATCAAAGTTTCTCGACGAGAAGATTGTGCACAGGAGAGCCACCGGAGACATACACAGTAGAATACACCCTGAATTTATTCATAACAGGATTTCTGCTGTTTGGAGCTTCCGGATACCTGGCTTATTGACAAATTTGTGAAGGATTTGGCCCAATCCTTCACAGACTGCTGAGTGTCTGCTATGGTATGGGACAGAGATGCAAGTTGGATGCAAGTCTTGCTGAGACTTGCAGCCCAGCGGAGGACTCTAAAACTCACTAGCGGGATGGAATCGATCTTGGAGAAGTCGCTAGTTTTGGTTCAGTGGAAAGGCCACAGTAATTTAGATAATTGGGAACTGAGATGTATCGTTAAGACTTCATGGGAGATTGAGAATTGATATATACCCGACCTAAGACATTCTGTATCTAAATTGGCTTTCCCGTGTTGCCTTGGAAGGGCTACATATTTCCAGTCTCCTTGAAGATATGTAAGCATAACGCTCCTTTTAACCTCACCCCCTCCTCCTATCAGCCACGTGACTGTGGAGCCAGGCGCTCCCAAGGATATAATCCTTGATACCACCTTCATATCAGATTCATGCTGGGACACTGAGCTACATGGTTGTCTAATGTTTCCTAATGTGTCCTTCCCTCTTGTTTATTTATTTTTTACTTGTTAGAATCTCTGGAATACTCACTTTTAACCCAGAAAAGGAATTAGAACAAACTTGCTATTCAGAGACTCTAGTTTATTAGTCACTCTTTAACTTATCTTTTAGATACTGTAGAGTATTCACTATTTAGACCAATATTATACTTCTTACATTAATTTTTAGATTATTATGCAGAGAGACTCCAATTATTGCAACCTAGAAAAGGAATTAGAACAAACTTAAAATCCAGAAAAATTCTTCCAGAAGAGGAACACATAGAAACTGTGGAGTACTAATTACTTTTACAAATTTAGAGCATACTTAGAAAGTCAAGAGAATACTTACTTATATTTATCTAGCAACCCAGAAGTCCAGAGGATACTTACACTTATTTAGCAACCCAGAACAGGGATTAGAACAAATTTAGAATCCAGAAAAAAATTACCTTAGCAACTACTTTTTAGACTCCTATTCTTCCAATCCAGAAAAGGAATTAGAGCAGAGGATACTTACCTATATTTATCTAGCAACCCTGAATAGGAGTATCTAGTTTATATACTTTGGATCAACATTATTGGATTCTTTTGCTCTTTCTTTTGGTTTGTTAATTTGTTCGTATTTCCTTTTAATTTATTTAAAGCACTTTGAATTGCCTTGTTGCTGAAAATGTACTATATAAATAAAATTACCTGCTTTTTCGATCCCTGCTCTGTAGTAGAATCTGTCAGTATGGAGCCCTCCAGTGGACATGGGGATTTTTTTTTCTTTTGTGTTCCCTTGCGATACTTTTGCGTTACCTCGCAATAATGTACAGATTTGTTCATGGGGCATAAATGAATATTGTAAGCCTTTCGTACAGTTGTCATCGTACTTTCTGGTATTATATAAGGGTTCGTAAGGCTTTTCCATGTTAATATCTCGTTATGAAATATCTGAAGTTTTATATCTTTAGGATAGAAATGCACCACAAACCTATGATAAAACTTTCCGAAAGTAAGAAAGTAGAAAAAATACATCCAAACTATTTGGACTGTTTCTGAGTTATCGCGGGGTAATCAGTCATCTGACAGTTTTGATTGTGTCTCTTGTGTTGGTCTGAATGGTTTAAAGGGATGTTTTCATATGCAGCGTCGCAACCTTACACAAACAGACATAAACATGCAGCGATAAATCGATTTTCAATCAGTTTTTTGTACCAAAGAGTTAAGAATAAACACTGAGGCTTGTTAAATGTGTATATATTTGAAATTTTAAATTGACATTTGTGACTGTACAAAAAAGTCCAGCAAATATTGCAGTAAGCATATTGCAAGGTAACGCAAAAGTATTGCGAGGTAATGCATGTCCCCGAGGTTCTCCGTACATCATAGCCAAGTAGGTACCATAATGTGACGTAAGCATACTGCTGTTCACTAATTGACAATGTGCTTGGTCAAATGTCGGAGCAAAGAGAGAAGAAAAACAAATGATGCCATATTCCAAACTTGCTACAAGATGACAGTAATGAAGTTCTCTGAAGCCACAAGCAAGCAGTGAACAATGAGTTTCGGGCTTTTCTGTGCATTGGACTTTAATATTCAGTGGCAGCTTGATGGCGCAATGAGGAATGAGTTGTGTTTGTCGACATAGTTGAGAGAATGAAAAGCCTTGGCTAGCCTTTGGTGCAATGTGATTCAGATGCATGGTAACACTGCTGCTGTCCAGACAGAACCGTCACGTTCAGGTAAGCAGTGTGTTGATATATTGGTCCAGTTTTTAGTTTATTTTATGGTTGCCTACATACAGTCATGGAAGACATTTGAAACATGAAGTTTGTTTTATTTTTATTGCTCAAACACATGCATATTTTCTGAAGATATCCTATTCAGATGCATATTCCTTAGGATTGGATAGCACTGTTTATAATTACACCACATAATTTTTATGCTCCTACTTTGTCTTTATTGTACAATTTGGTTTTTATACGTTTGATTTTTTTTGTGAATCTTCCAGGAGAGGTGACTTGAGTGACATGACGAACAGGCAAGTTGTGACTGTCTATGATGGGCTTAAATACTGGGGAGGTTGAGCGCTAGACAAGAGACCTGAGCAGATGAGCTAATTGATTACAGCTTTAGGAGTAGTTAGAGCTTTAACTACTCCTGGAGGGAGGGAGACAAAGTGGCCCAGGGGTATAGGAAATAAGAATACTAAAGAATAACTTCGACTGAAGAAACATGATAACATAGAACAGAAAATACCTGACACTAAAAAATGACTAGACCTAGGGTAAAAATAAGAAATTAACATTTTAATGGTAGTTTCTCACTATGGGGGCCTACTAGTTTCATTCATTCCTCTTTCATAGTGCCACATCTGTGAATGACAAAAACATTGTTGTGTACATATAAAGTAATATGTCTGTTTTAAATAATTCTTTCTGCATATATAACTTACACATTGGTATGTCTGTTGATCTACATATGTGCTATAACATCTGATTACTATTTGCAAGGAACAGAAGTGGGGACACATGACTGACATGATGGTGAACGAAGAGTTGAGGCAAACAAAATAAGAGAAATAAATGCTGTTGCAGTTCGAATTAAAGTATCTTTTTTATACCTACTCTACACATTATTGTACATATGCTGTACAATAAGTTTGTTGCATGGTATTGAGTCCTAATACAAGCCTCCCTAAAATGTGAGGAACTTTAGACAGAGTAAAAATAACAATAAAATATTATATATGTATTTCATTGACACTTTACATTGTAGATTTCCAATAAAGACATCCAAAACTGAACATATAATTCAGTAAACCAAAATTATGTGTTCATTTTTACATAACTGTGAGGGTTACTATTAACAAGAACCCAAAATATTGTTAATTTCTACTTTGTACAACATTTTTATCCACTCACTCTTGAGCTATCTTCTCGGAAAATCTTAAGTGTAAGAAAGTGAAAGAATGTGTCCAAAACTTGTAACAATTACTAGATTCTGCTTTGTACTTTGAATATAATGAAGATAAGTCACTTGATAACTTGATATGTACAGTTAATATATCAAAGCTTACTCTGCAATTAGCTTCTTCCAACCGTTGATTGCTTTTTTGAGTATGTCATGTCTTTGTCATGAACTGTGTCCACGTGGTCTTTCATCTGGGATAAATAAGATGGAAGGTGTAAACGCACGCTATGATATATATCAATAAATAAGAGATGTCCTCCTTAGGAAAGATTCGGACTGGCATAGTGATGGCCAGGATGCAATTGGTCTCACAGACAATGCAGGTCATATTCATTTTAGGTTCTTAATGAGTCATTTCTCCAGGACAAAATGAATACGCAACATATGTTTTCAATTGTTTTAAAAAATAAGAAGTGGATGGTTTTAATTAGGTTTAAATTTAATGTAGATATATCAGAATTATACTCCACCTACACATTAAAAGAAATATATCTATAAGTTGCTTCTTGACCACACTCTTTGTCACTCTTATTGTGTAATTTTGGTTTGATTTTTAAGCTTCCTTATTTGCAGAACTGGCTCATTTAAACTGAATGCTGTCTTGCTTGAACCTGATTTTTGAGTGAATTTAGGTAATAGGTGTGCTATATGTGGCATTTCAGTGATGTTTCATGTTTTAGTGTATAATTTTGACGAATTGTCAAAGCCTTTCACTTGATAAATAACTAAGGCAAATTTCTCGTCTCAAAATGCTTTTATTTACTGGTATTGAACTTGACATATTTAATACCAGGAATCCATGATCCTCCTCATGCTCATGAACCTCATGCCTCCATATCCCATCTCCCTGAAGCTCCTGTACTCTCCAGGCCTCATGTACATCATCCTGCCTCTGTAGTGGGGCTGCTCGTACATCAGCCAGTGACCATCCATCACATGGCAGGACATGCAGTCAGACATGCGGTAGCGATCCATGATGGAGTCACAGTCATCCATCATCTCATACATCTGGCCACCAAAGTTCTCCCTCTCGTAGATTCTCATCCTGTAGGATCCCCTGTACTGTAAAAGAAAAATATTTTAAAAGTAACACACTATTGTTTAAGCTGTACAATTCAAATGACCAATAAAACCCTAATTTCCAACCCACCATGGGGATCATACGACAAGATCTGATCCAGTCTCTCCAACCCATCATGCTCATGCAGTCAGCGTACTCTCCCCTCCTGAAGAAGTACTGGTTTCCCATGTAGTTGGGGCGGTCATAGACCATGAAGCAGCCGCTCTCCACCCTGCAGGAGTGACACCTGCTCATGTAGGAGGACATGTCAGCACAGTCGCTCATGCACTCATAGTGGCGACCCATAAAGTTCCTATCCTCATAGAAGATGATCTGGGAAAGAGAAAACCATCCATTAAAAATGCACCGTTGGTAAAAGAAACATTTTTTTTTCCATCACCTAAAGATTGCCTACCTTGCCCCTCATGTTCATATCGGTGTTGCTCATGTTGGCTGCTGATGAGTGGTTGCTCTTGCTCCTGTACTGCCTTCCTACCTGGTTTAACCCTTTCCTTTTATACCTGAGCGAATGTAAAGAACCACTGACCCTCCCTTCACAGAACTACTAACTAAGCAAGTTACTATGGAGCTGCACAGAATGCAGAGGTAACGCTGTTTTTTCTTTGTCTTTTAGTCTTTAGAAAGGTTTTTCTGTTATTACAAGCAGCATTTTGAACAGTGCTTGTTACAATAGACTGAGCCATGTGACCATTAAGAATTTTGTGAATGACTTGTGTGAAACATATTGTTTTCACAGCAGTTAAACTAAGGTACAATAAGTAAAATAAAACAGTAGGGTAAAATTAAAAAAACAATCAATTTGAATATTCTTTGGTAAAAACTCACAGCACTGTGAAAATGTAAAAAAAAATCACAGAATTGTTTGTTTTTTGATTTTGGATTACACTTAAATGTTTAAGTTCAATAAACCAAATGTTATATCTTTCAAACATACCCTGAGTAATTTCAGTGAATGCAGTTTTTACGAGCCATTCAAACCAATGTTTGTGAAAATATATTTGCATACCTACGTATCTCATTGATTGTGATATATATTTTTTGTTTGTTTGTACTAACCACCCCCAGCCCTGGTTAACGCTAGATCTGTAGGATCTGTATTTCAGGTTAATTTTTCAACAAAATTGTACATGATAAATTTCACATTAACCACATAATTTCATTTTATGTTTTGCCATCGTTTCATCTGGCACTTCTTTACACTCATTTGGAGCTGTTTAGCCCGAGATAGAAGATCTGTAATTTAGTTATTACACTTCTAAAAATGTGTGGGCCTATGAATTATTTTTTTTTTCTTGTGTTGCAAACAAAGTACGTTGTTTCTCTAGATTTCACTGTAGACCTACTGGTATTATAAAGAGTCATTGACTTGCATCTGAATGCAAGTCAATGCACTCATATTTGACACACGGTTCTGGCTCTAGAACCAATCTCCCTGAGAGGGGTTCGTGCACCACCAACACTGTTTATAGTGGGGATACATTGGTGTACATTGGTGTACACCAATGTACACCAAGTCAATACATTGGTGTACTGTCAATGTATTGACTTGTATATGAATGAAAGTCAATGCATTCTTTGACAATGTGACGATAGTCTCGCTTAAACCTGGTCGGTTTTATGGCATCCAAAGATTTAAATTTTTTTTCTCATCTGAACATGCTATGTAGTTTAGAGACTAGTCCAAATGCAGCAAACGTTATACAAGCTTCAATATGCAATGGAGTTGTGCAGGTGAGCATGCATACAATTTTTAGAAGCTGTGACTGCTGAAGGATTTGCTTACGGTGTTCTTTAAAACAATTGCTACTTCCATGTCTTTTGGCAGCTCTTCGCAACTGGTCCTTGGCTCATGGACAACTCTTCTGATAATATTTGACACTCCTTATCACAAATTTTGTGAAGAACACCTTGTCAAATTATGTACTTTCCACTTCTGCATTATGCCCCAACAGTGCTCACTGGAATGATCAAAAGTTTAGAAATCCTTCTGTAAACAATGCCATCAGAACGTTTTTCAGTTATAAGGTTTCTAAGGTCTTGCAATGTCGGATCACACAAGGGCAGGGAACTTGGTGTGTTGATCGTCGGCTACAGCTGGTGACTCTTGGCCAGGTCGGGAAGGAACTTGAGCTGGTGTGCGAGGTTGAGAGGTTCAGGCCAGAAATAGCCTGGCTCACCTGGACACACGGTTCTGGCTCTAGAACCAATCTCCCTGAGAGGGTTTGGTGCACCACCAACACTGTTTATAGTGGGGATGGTGTACTGCTGACCTCAACTCATGATGTTGTGGGTCATTGGGCACAAAACTTTGAAGACCTCCTCAATCTCACAAGGATGTCTCTGAAGTTACCCAGGTGGTCAGTCCTGGGGGTGGATGAGATTGGCTCTTTTTTCCTCAGGGCTCCCAATGTTGTGGGTTTGTGCTGGCCCATAACATCCCCTGGATTGGCAGACCAGATTTGGGGGGTTGGGGGGGTCACGCTCTTAAGCCTTCCTGGTAAGGTTTATTCAGGAGTTCTGGAGAGCAGTGTGTGTTGGTTAGTTGAAATTCAGATTCAGAAAGAGCAGTGTGGTTTTTGTGCTGGTCATAAAACACTGGATCACCTCTGCACCCTCAGCAGGTTCCTGAAGAGTGAATGAGAGTTCTCCCAACCAGTCTACAAGTGATTTGTTAACTTGGTCAAGACATTTGACCATGTCCCTCTGGGAATCCTGGGAGGGGTACTCCAGGAATATGGGATACCAGGCCCTTTGATATGGACTATTATGTCCCTGTATGACTAATGTCAGAGCTTCATGTGCAATGCCGGCAGTAAATTGGGCAAGTTTCTGATGAGAGTTGGACTCCACCAAGGTTGCCCTTTAACACCAAAGCTGTTCATAACTTTTATGGACAGAACTTCTAGGTGTAGTCAAGGTGTTGAGGTGATCCTGTCATGAAACGTGAAGAGGTGGTGAGGCAAACGCTGGAGACCCAGGTAAGATGAATGTGATGATTTAATGAAGAT
>CAEGAG010040784.1:0-14638 GCA_903067065.1 Brachyrhaphis terrabensis
TAAGGTTCACACTCAGTTCTCAAAAATTAAATGTTGAACATGGGTCAATACTCATTAAAACCTTAAAGTAATCAAAAAGTAATCAAAAGTAATTAGTTACACTACTTTTTAAAAGTAATCGAAAAAGTTACACTACAATTACATTTTAAACAAGGTAACTTGTAACTGTAACGGATTACATTTTTAAAGTAACTTACCCAACACTGCATACAGAATATACTAGCTTGTTGAAATATAGACTCATTACAAGTGTCATCATTTCTACAATAAATGGGATATTTGAAAATTTTGTTTTAAGACTCTTGCCATTGTTGGGTAACTTCAAATAAAACATTTTTATTTTCTTTGTGGGGCAGCACTATCTACGAAGAGCCACTTAACAACATAGTTTCCTATCAAATAAGTTTGCATATGGTTACCTTGTATAATCTCTTGTTTTTCCCAAAATTATTTTAAACATTAAAGAGAGATTGAATTTTTATGATGTGATGCTCCCATTAGACTGTGAGTTAATTAATAAGAGTGTCAGAGATTAAACCTGAGCAGCAACTGACTTCAGGACTTGTACTTGGACAAATATTTAGAAAGTAAATTAAAGCATAAAGAAACATCCACTGTTGTTGTCAACTCTGGTAAAGATATGTAAAATAAATAAATAAATAAATAAATAAATATAGACTATATACAAATAAATTCAATCTTTAGCATGAAGAATAAAATATTTTGTCATCTTTTTTTCCCCAAAATTTCAACAGTAATTGGCAGCTTGAGCAACTTTTATAAAATGAATAAAAGTTTGTTTTTTTTATTGTAAAGTGCCTTGAAATAGTGATTTACCCCAACCTTCTCCTACAAAGAATTCAACTGAATTAAATTACTAAAGCATTTTTTAGAAAAATCTAAATGTCTAGAAACATTTTTTGATAAACACATTTGCTAAATGTCTGCATTATAATCGTGGCATCACCCAGAGACCAATTTTTCTCGCTGTTCTTCAAATTGTGTCGTAAATGAGAACATGAGGCCAATCTCCAGCAGTCAGTAGGTGAAGTGTGTTATAAAACCTGGAAACGTTACCAGCCTACCACAGACACTGGAAGGACAAACAAGCACACAGGCTGTTGCAATTTAGGTAAGACTTTTTGAACTGTGGGAAGAAACCGGAGTACCTGGAGAGAAGAGGTAAAAAAAAAAATAATTGTATATTGTCTTATGCACAAGAGTCTTATGAAGTTAGCAGCAACAGTTTGGAACTGTTTTTTAAAAAGTACCTTCTTAAAAGGTACATCTAATCTGACAGGCGTCGCTTGTTGATTATGATGTGAAATACACATGTGTAATCATCATGGACAATATTCTAAAATACATACATACATATATATATATATATTGCTATGACATTTCCACATAATAAAAAGATAAAAATCATTACGTTTGATTGAGATTGGTTTGAAATAGTTTTTTTATTCCTTTACGGTTTTTAGTTTCAGTTTGGCCACAAAATTAATTGGTTCCTAAAGAGATAAAAGTTTGGTCACACAGAGCATCTTATGTTAATCTGGCGCTGGAATGTTTTGTGCCAGAAAAGCTCTCAGGCAGAAAGGATTTTCTGGCTGAAACTTCTAAATGGTAATGGACTGAGCTAACAGCACTTTCCTAATCATGCTGACCACTCAAAGCACTTTACACTAGAATCACATTCACCCGTTCACACTCACAAACCAGAACATGCAGATTGTTACGCAACTTGAGGTGAGATGCCTTGCCCAAGGGCACAGTTGGAATCAAGCCTGCTACACTCTGAATACAAGGCAACTGCTTTACCCATTGAGGAATGGTCTTATTTGATAAATTTTGGAGCACATTTATTACATAATTATTTTTCTCCATATTGCATCATGTGTGAGCATAAATGGAAAAGGAAATTACTTGCTTGACAAAACTTCTGACAAGAATTGCTTCAAAAATGATAAAGCGAAATTAATAAGAAGTTTTCAACAAAATGAAGCAAAGGAAATTACTTGATATATATCAGCAAAGTGTGGAATAATTTCCACACTTCATCAACATATGAATGCTTAATAATAATTTGTATTTCTTTTGTGAAATACACAGAACTTAATATTCATTCATTAAAATTCAGCAACATCTAATTACTCCTAATAAGGATTGTCTTTGTGTGGAACTTATTCTTAAACTGGTATTTAGCTACTGATGCAGTTGTGGTTTTTGGTACGGGCTATGTGGGTGGGGTTTTAAAAGCAAGGACATAAAAGATTATAACTTATCCGTCAGTTTTACTTTGAACAAGTCGTCTATTGCTTTTATTCATGTGCGGTCAATGAGGAGGAGGCAGCCTCTGCTTGTTGCAGAGAACAGAAGTACATTTTTACATTGTTTGTGTCGGACTGCAGTGCATGTTATTCTGCTGCAGGATTTAAATGATTTACTGCAGTCTGGTAAACTGATGCCTTCTCTTTGCGCATTAGTTTGCTGCATAAAGATACGTACTGGGTTTACAATTCCAAATCTAAGCTGAGACAATAAGGAATCTTTCCTACATTCCTTATATTGTTTCAGGTTTCTGCAATGATCCCCAACAATGCAATCAATAGGTGAGTATGCTACCTGTCCAAGTTAATAAGTGAGCAACGTAAATGCAACTGTAACACTGTTATCTCATATATTGGATATTACTCTCGTGGATTTTGCAGTTTTTTCCCCCTGAAAGTAATTACATTTTATCAGTTAAATGGGAGTCCAGAAAACCTTCTTTGCAGTCTGTTGCATTTAGGTGTTCAATCAATAGTGTGCACATTTTACTGTCGCTCAGGGTTTATAGTACAGGCTGCACTCAAAATAGGTTTGTTTGCCTTCTTTGAGCAATTATATGCCATAGTTAATAAGGTGGTCATTGTTATGCATTGATTTTATTAGAACATACCTTATAACAGAGTGTTATTTACCATTAAAACACGTTTTTCCTTTTCTTTCTTCTGGCCACACAGCAGTCTTTAATTTTCTGTGTTAAAAACAGTCATTGTTTATTTGTCCATGTACAGACAAGGAAAACATTGTTAATACCCTTCTGTTAGTGATAGAAACACCCAAATAGGCTGTAGCTCCCCCTTGAAAAATGTTGGCCACTCCCCTGTGTTTCTGGAGGTTTCAAAGAAATCTTAAGACTATCAAGGGATTTCTTGAGAGAAATGTGCTGCCTACTGTCAGAGAGATTGGTCTCAGTCGCAGGTCATGGGCTTTCCTGCAGCTAAACACACAGCTAAAGACATCTGACAGTGGCTAAAAGCAAAACATTGGACTATTCTGAACCGGCCATCTATGAGCTTGGATTGAAAACCTATTGAACATTTGTGAAAGGATCTGAAACATGTCTTCTGGAAAAGATACCCTGAAAACCTGAAACAGCTGGAGCAGTTTGCCCATGAGGAGTGGGCCAAGTTACTTGTGGACAGGTGCGGAAATGTAAAATTATCAGTTACAGAAATCCTTTGATTAGAGTGCCTCAAAAGGTTGTGTTACAAAATTAGCCCAACTGCCCAAGCTTGATAGATAGCTCAGCCTTGCTCTGATTGGCTGTTTCTGACAGGGCACATTGAATTTCTGCAGATGGCAGTAAGACCACATCGAGGAGGCAAAGGAGCTCGATTTTTCACACAAATTTTCTGTCTCATTTTATACTATGTTGTGAAAGTTTTAAGAAGAAAAACATGTTTTCATAAAAGTTACATTTCAGCTTTAAGCACCAGTATCTCTTATCCTGAGATAAATGTGTGCAGAAGAACCAGGGTGAAAAACTGTGCAGTTAACGGATTACGTTTTAAATGAAGTAGTAGTTTAACTTTGTGGTCAAATACAGAGCAAACAATTGTGCCCAAGCTTTCGCTTTATGTTTAAATGTTTGGGACTTTGCATCAATATTTCCACATAAAGTTCTTTCTTCTATCTGCCAACCATTTTGTGAAGTGCCCCGTTGTCTCCTGCAGTAAAAGACACAGAGCATAATTATTTCAAAGTGTTTTTTGTCTCCAGATTTCAAGATTGTCATTATGGCAAAATTCCTCTAAATTAGCTTCATAAAACTACAGGACATGTCTCAAAAAATTTAAGTCATTCTCTCTGAGTGCATCTGAAATTTTTATTGTCTATTTTCTGTTTATTTTAAAGTAAGGGTTTCTTTGTCATCCAACACCCATTTCACTGTGGATTATGCCATCCTCTTAAGTGGTTCTTACCACCATGGACATCCCCCTGGTGTTTTTCCTGGAAACTGTTTGAACTTATGGGCATGGCACCCAAACATAAACCACACTTTTGCAGGTCCAACATAATCTTTTTAAAATGTTGCTTTTATGCAAGGTCAGTAGCATTTTGTCATGCTGCTGATTTTAACTGTATAGTTTATGCTATAATTTGGTGACTGCAGCATTATAGACTTGCTACATGGGTGTTTAAGGCATATTTTTGTTATAGAGTACAAGCAGAACACCATGATCGCCGACTGAAATGTGGATATGAATCAAAAAGATTGATTCATATCAATTTTGGTGGCTGGGTCCAGTTTAGACCTCAAGGCCAATCTCATCATAAGAAAAAGGACAGGAAGCCAATGCCTTTGTACAATCCTTGTTTGCACCTAGAGAGCTGGGGAATAAGTATTTGCTAAATGTCGTAAAAAATCAGTTTTGAGGTTAAAATAGATATAGTTTATTCCTTTCTGTGTCAGACTGTCAGTGCTATGTTGTCAGAACAACTTTCTGAAGGAAATGTTTTAGATAGCTTGCCTTACACAGTTAATTGCTATCATGAATTTGAACTGCTAGAATAATGCAGCAGTTCATGTACCACTCAGTTTCACAATTTCATGACAGGCAGGGGGAAGTATACGATCTTCTTTTGAAGAACAAAAAAAAAAGATGTGAGCTCCTCTGTTCTGCTTCTCTTCCTGGAGACGTCTGTTGCAGACAAGTAGCTTACAACTTCCAGCCTCCTGACAAACCTCATTTGTCATGTGATGGAGTGCTTGAAATACTCCACTTGTGGCAGACAAAATAGTGGCGCCAAGTCAATGGCCAAACTAATCAATAATGGTTTTGGTGAAAGGCAAAAGCCTGTCTGATGGGAGAAATCAGTGGTTTTTGTTTCCAATTGCTGTTGAAGTCATGTCACAAGAACTGCTGTTTATCTCTCTGAACAAAGCTGGACTTGTGTTCACCTTAAATGCATTTTATTGGGTTTCTGGGTAGTTTAACCTTGCTATAGACTGACATTTATCTTTTCTCTTTTCAGTGCAGAGTGACAGAAACTTAAATCCAAAAGTGGTTTACAATCTGATGTGAAATGTGACATATAAAATATCAATCTACCTTAATGTAGTTTGATAACTAAAATCACTTTCTTCTGTAAGTATGTTGCTTCTTATAGATATGTGTTATGTTTGACTTTTATTTATTCCTGCTTGCTATGAATTCTACAATCTCATAGGGGACATAGTCTTTTAAGATTTTTTTGTCTTCTTAGCCTATCTTGCACAGCTGCTTTTGAATCTGTCGTGTTGTTCTTATTGTTTGTGCAAAAATAAATTACAATAACAATAGAATTTATCTTAGGTGCTCTAAAAATGGTAACTTATTCAATCACAAAATACATTTAAAAATTTGTGTAATAACTAATTTGACTATGCAACACATTGCGTTGTTATGTGAAAAAAAACAAACTTATATGGATTAATTAAATGAGATACCAGTAGCGATTTGGTATGGATCATGGTTTTTCCATGAATCACACAAATCTTACAACACTGGGTCTGATTTCAGCTTCTCAATATTTCTTCTTATAAGTCTTATTTCTAATTAGACAACCCACAATGTCAGTAAAGCTTGTATTTACAAAACCAAACTATAACATCTTCTGGCTTCTTGTTTCAGACAAGCAAACAAAAGATCTAAGGCGCTATTCTAATATTTGACCACTAGGTGGCGACAAACATCAAGCTAAATCCAGGTGCCACAGAGAATAACTGGGTTCATATTTAGATATTGAAGGTTAGTTGTTGTACTAAGCTAAATGACTCGAAATCTAGAAAATTTCCTTACGTCAATATTTGGCATAAACTTAACAGGTGCCAGGTATTGAGCAGACTGGATTACCTTTAGGACTTTTGTCCCTTTTCGCTTTCCTTAGTCATCCACCGGCGGAAAAGTTTTTGCTTGATGAGCAACGTGCTGAGCTAAAAATGATTACTTCTAAGAGGTAAGAGCATTTTGGTGAATTTTATAAGAAGCAGCTGTCACTGAAAAAATAATACTCATTCCGTATGTGTGTCACTTTTATTCCAATTAGTTTTTTGTCTTATTTTTAAAAAAAACAAAACTAAAATCATCCGGGAGTGTTCACGTTCCGTCTCCATGGTAACTATAGGGAATGACCTCCTAACATAAAACTAAAGCGTTTAGACTGTTTTATGTCAAAATAATAGTGGGTATAAGTCGGAGCCATTTATTCTAACGACACAAAAAACTGGACGGCAGTGATGTTTGATTAATAACCTCTTTTTCGTTGTCCTCATTTTATTAAACTAATCATACAATGTTTACTACTAGCTAGCTCAAGCTGATTTTGGCATTGCCCTGCTATGTACTCTTCTAAAAAAACATTTTTAAGTCTCAAAAAACACTTAAACGTCCCCAGAAATATTTCCACAAGGTGTTAAACTTACTTCATATGTAAAAGTCTCCTTAGAGTTTTTGAATACCTGTATTATTTTTGTCCGTGCGTAAAAATGATAATTTGAGTTAGTAGGACAATGTCTGTGGCGCATTGCAGTCTTATTTATGGACTGTGTTTTCCTCCAAGTTACATTTGGAAATGAATTTGATTTGTTCTTGTTTCTGCAGTGGCCTAAATTCTTTTTTTTACCCGTCTCTTCTCCTCGCTTCCCAAGGCTGAGCCCAGCAAGGGCAGAGATTAGCTTTAACCAGGATTAAACCAATGAGGAAAATTTGAATTTGTTGGCCCTTATCTTCTAGCAACATGTGGAGTGCCCTAAGCGAATGGCAAAATTTGATCTTTTGCTTCCCAATAGCAAAGCATCTGTTTTTTTCTCCCCCAGTAGACACTTATCGTACTTGACCGTTGAAGACAGGGGGGGCTTTTAAATGGTTTGTTTATAAGGAAACAACATGCACTTGTTTGCTGCATCAGAATTACAGCGCAACCCCTTGACATCCTTCTAATAGGAGCCTAAAAACAGTGCAGTGGTGTTATTTGTCTGAGAAGTTAGTTGATCCCACAACTGAAAGGCTAAGAAATGACCAACAGATATTTTTTTATTTGTTTAGTCTTTAATTAGATATGCCTGCCATATAGTTTAAAACATTTGGATACAGGTATATACTGAAAATCACAGTGCTTTGCAACCTATTCTCACACCTTTGACTTTGTTTTATATTTTGCCACTGTACAATCACAAACTTTCTGGTATTTTATTAGGTTTTAACGTAAAATAAGGTAGTTGTTAAGTAGAAGGAATTGCATCCATCTGTCCATCCATCCACTGTTCGAGGAGGGAACCCCAGACATCCAAACAAGAAAAATTGTTGATTTGAAACTCCTCTACAGTTCTATTTGTATTTTCCATTTTTATGCATTTTTACACCAATACTCATTACCAAATCACTGATATGGCAGAGAATGTTTAGATGATTTCTTAAAATACAGTGCAAACAACTGCCCTCCAAAGTCATATAATTTGTAGGCAGTGTCTACAAATTACTGTATTTCACTAATCTCAGTAAAAATATGGTTGTTCTATAAAGGCCTCTGGTTTGTTAGAGACTGCGCAGAGGAACACAGCAGAAAAGTCAGTAATATAGTTGTGGAGAAGTTAAAGTATACTAAGGTTTTAAAGGATAGAGCCAAGTTTTGAATAACTTATGGACCAATTTTTAATCCATGATCTCAAAATTTAATGAATATAACATAATTCCAAACTGCTCACCAGAACTAAAATGCTGGGCAAGAAAAGTATTAATCAGAAAAGCAGCATAGAGGCCCAAGGAGATTAAAGATCTACTGATCAGGTAGATGAATCTGACAACAGGGTATCTTTTACATTTGCACACCACAAATCTGGTCTTTTTTTAAAAGTGGCAAGAAGAGAACAAAATTAAAGTTCAAAGCTTGAAAGTGTGCAGAAAAATTAACACTTCACCTAACACCAAACCTTCTCTATGGTTGAAGACAGTATTGACGGCATTATACCATGGCCATGGTTTTATTCAGAAGGGACTGAAGAAGCTGATTAGATCCCGAAATAAAACATGTTAGAGGCTGAAAAAGAACTGAGTGGTCTGAATATGCTATATTACTGTATGACAAGAATTTTCTGATTTTATCCTAAAGAATCTCCTCTATTGTTTCTCAGCTGTCAATTACAATATACTTCTACAGCTCTTTAGTGAGTCAGTTGGCAGCTTTAATGCCTTAATCCTGATGTGTTATTGGTATATCATATTTAGCCCACAAGCTCTGATAATCTTGCTGCATAATATTAGGTTTCCCTCCAGAACTTATTGAAGTAGATGGGACATTTGCATTCTAAACATGCAATTTCTTGCCTCATCAGGTAACGTAATTCCACGCTTCATTAGGACTGTGAAGTTTATCATTAGTCATAAAAGCCAAGCTGTCAATAAATGATTAAGTTTCACATGAGTCAAATATAATATTAGGGCTTGAGTAAAATAGATAATTGTGCATATTTTGATTACATTTGCAGCAATTTAGTTTTTGTTTGATTTTCCAGGATATATTTTTGCAGCTTTGTGTTACAGCAGGAAAATATTACATAGCTTTAATCCTCATGGTCATCATAGGAAGCAAACCTCAAAACAACAATTTAAATGTATCTTATGCAAAGAGTAACTACTTTTTAACTGACTTTTTAATATATATCTTAACTGTAGTCTTGCATACCTCAACAGATTAATTCACATCATTGGTGCAGTGATCCTTTAGTACAAAGTATCACAACAAAACAGGAAAGATTTTATTAAACAAATAATAAAAAATAAGCATTTTCAGAAACACTCTCATAAAAACAAAATCACAGAAATAAATTTGTTGTGACATTTTGATTTCATTGGCACCAACCATTATAACATTTGTCAAAGAGCGGGTTTTATGTGAAATCAACTCTATATCATGTTACAATGTTATTCCCTCATCAAAAACATACCTGGAGTCTTGCTTTGATTCTTTCATGCATGTTTGAGGAATCCTTGAATCTCCGGTAGCAGCCATTTGGAGGTGCCTAAACGCTTGCTCCCACAAAGTTCCTTTCAGTTGCAGTATCCAGCTAAGCTTCCGCCTCAGAGACCACCCATCCCCCGTACCTTCCTCACCTAGCTGTCCCAAATTAGCGGCAGCTTCTCATACAAAATACTTTACAGTTTGACATTACAAAGAACGTCTATCAACGGCATAATGGCCGAATCGTAATGTCATGTTGAAAGCAGGAGCTTCTTAAAGAGACAAAATCCTAATTTTAAGGTGTCAAATTTCTTTTAAGTTACAGGTGATATATGCAGCATTTCTGTAACAACTGAAGGCACAATAGTTACTTGACAAGATATGCCTCGAAAGTCCACTGTATTGTGCTACAAAATTTTGTAAAATTTGTCAAAGCGCATAGATCCTATTTTGTTCTGAACCCTGTAACTGCATCAGATTTCCTACAAGAACCATACCGTATGGACTAGCACCCATATGGGGCACAGCCATCTTATGTGGTGTGCACTCTACAACAATCCATTGGCAATGAGAAATGTATGGTTTGACTTTGGCTTTTAGAGTCCCTATTGCAGTGTTGCACTGAGGGTGTGAGGCGGGATAAATATACATTACCTTCAGCAAATGAAACACAAGCAGACCTGAAGAGAGAAAACTTACAAAAATGAGAGTCATCTATTCCTTGTGATCATTGTTTATTTTGTTGGAAAATATCTTTAGTTTGCGTGAGAATCATTAAAGAACTTGCTATTTGCAGCCATTGTGTGCATGTTCATTTTGTGCTAATGAAAGAAAGGTGAAACTTTCTCCCTTAAATGATGGAGAGGTAAGGGAAGTATGGACTTGACCTGTGATGGTCTGTCGGCTCTAATTACTTCCTGTTGAAACTGGAGATGAGGTGAACACAGTGTAAAAGGTTGACGGCAGTGTGTGCCTCCTGGGCTTAAGGTGTGTACTCGTGTTTACTTGTCTCTAATTGTGAGCGAGAGTGAAGACAAACTATTGTGGTTTAAATGTTTTACTAATCTTTGTCATCTATGTCATCAATATATGACCTTGTTCTGTAGTTTTTTAAATAGGCTCATTTTCTTTTTACGTAAGTGACAGAAAGAAAGGGCACACAAAGAATTTGGCAGTGCTGACTTAATGAAGTGAAACAGGGTCCTTGGATTTGGTCCTTCTGGGAGTGTTTTAAATCTCACAATATGAGTACAAAGTGCATTCTTAATGGGAAGCATTTAGGTCCACATGTGGCACTGGGGCATAGTTCTTAACCATGACTGCTGAGTGGTCTAAATCCCAGTTGTACATTTAGCAATCTGGTCATCCAAAATGCTCTTTTGTTGAATCCTTGCATATCACTGATCATGTCTTTGTTTCTTCATGAACAATTCTTTTGTGTTTCTTTTAACTCAGGTTCTTCTAACTTTACTTTAATAGTGTGAAAACTTTTATCTTTGCAGAGTACTTGCATTCTATATAGATAATAGTCCACTGGATTTCTGTCTTTTACTCCAAATCATGACAGATAGAATAAAATAGCTGTTTTGGTCAGTATGATTTTTAGATTATGGTTAGGTGTAAGCTTTCTTGCAAATGTTGCAAGTTCATGCTGATATTATACACAAGAACAACAAAAAAAGCTTAGTAAGTAATTAGTTTTGCATTTTTAACCTGTAGTTTGAGCTGTGGCTACTGGGAGACAGGTCTGAAGATTGCAGCTAGGCACTCGAGACTTAAAGCAATTTGTGACCCCTTTTAACATCTAACTTCTCAGCCTAAGTTGACCTTGGTGTCCCATTTCCTTTGCATCAGAGATTAGAGGTGCAAGGATCAGGCACCTCTGTCTCAGACGATACCTGAGACACACAAGACCCTGTTGCAGTCACTTCGGTTTCTTAGTGATACACTCATCACATGCCTCTGTCTTCCACAAATGAGCTCTGATTGAGATGATTGGAATTTCCAGAGGCTGTCACAATCATTTTGATTGGAAAATAGACATAAAATAATGGGAGAGACAGGCCTGTTATGAGAGCCCTGTCAGGGCTAAAATAATGCGTCGGAGTGAGGAGGTTAAAGACACTGCTTCCTTGTTAATAATTAATTGCTGTGCGTGTGGTGGATCCACTTCATCGCTCCTAGTCGTCACTTGATAATTGCTTTACATTTAATTTGGCTTCAGAGACTGTTTTTCAAGCTGACTAAATTGTGCTTAAAGTGAATATAGGCTTAAGCAGAGGCAACAGTCAGGTTTTCAGAGAAATAAAGACTAAAGATGGTATTTCTTGTATGTTGTCCAGTCATGCTGCTGTTGACTTTTGGTTAAATTTGAAAACACCATTAATTAAACAGTTATTCATTGTGTTTGGAAAAACATTGAATTTAGTTTTTTGAACATAACATTTTACTTCATACCTTCTTGTTTTTTTAATGTAGGATATAAGCAGATGTTAATAAGGAAGGCATGAAGCATCTGTCGACAGCTACCCCTGGTGCTACATCTAACAGGGAGGTTCCTGTTATACGCCTCCAATCGGATTCAGAACTATGGGTAAGGGAAGTTTCTGTTTAGAAGTCTTAATGACATGGTAAGAGCTGCATGATATCTGGAAAAATAGGCCACATTGCAATGACAATATGATTTGTGATAATTAATCCAATATTGAATTTATATTGTTGAGGCCTTTGTGCTTTGAGACCTTTGCAAACATAAACCTTTGATGACTGGGAGTTTAACCAGGTACTGAAAGAAAATGAAATTAGTTATTTTAATTTCAGAAAAATCTTTTTATTGAAAACTTGCATCTGTCTGCAGCTGCTGCAATGTATTTTCTTTTTGACTTTTGCAGAATATCTTATTTTGCTGCATTAAACAATAAATATTACTAAACAAATGACTGGTTATTTAGTGCATGAATGTATAGTACGAAAAAGGAATATTTATTATGAGCATATTAGTTTTTACAATACTGATATTTCATGCACTGATACTGCAATGATGATAAATGTGTGGCATATTGTGTAGCTCTAATGGTTGTGTGTGTGTTTGTGTCACTGAAACAATTAACTCGAATTGCTCCAGAAGAAGTTCAATCTCTACTTTCTCTTGCCGCGGCCGCTTTCTTTGGGGAATTTGACCACTCTGTTTGCCACATGCAAAGCAGCCAGTGCTCAGTCTTGCATGCACACAGATAATAATCAAGTTAATTAGACCTGAGATTGAATGAACTGCAGCAGCAACTTAATCATTTGTGAGTTGATTGAAAATACTATATTCTGCAGCTCTAGAGACTAGAAATCTGGCATGTTTTTTTGGATCACCTCAAATTAGGCCATGTATCAAAGTTAAGGTGAAAGTGTTTGGTTTGCAGAGTCCTAATCGCAGACTGAACAATTAACAGTTTGCTACAAATGCTTTAATGTTTTCCCTATTTTTTTTATTCCACTTAGAAAATTTATGAATTTGGAAAGACATTGGGTCAAGGAAGTTTTGGAGTTGTTCATGAAGCCACTCACATCGCGACACAAACAAAATGGGCGATAAAGGAGGTTCGCAAACCAGCGGTGAGCCCTGCTTTTTCTGATTAAAAAGCTACACCTGTTGGAGAAGCCCATGTAACAAGAGCAATCAATTCTTCTATACTTTTTATTCCGCCACAACTTTTGTCACAGGCAGGAAGTTCAAAGTTTAAGATGTTGGATAACGAAATAAACATCCTCAAGCAAGTAGACCATGCTCACATAATACATCTTGAAGTAACCTACAATACACCTACGGTAATGATTGCTTTTCCTTGGGTCTCGATCTCAACAAAAATTCTCATCAAACGTACGAGTGATAATACTTATCTTTTACTACTAAGTCTTACTGAACTGAAATGACCTTGTTTTCCATTTTGTTCCCAGAAGATTTGTCTGGTCACTGAACTCTGCAGAGGAGGCACCCTGAAGCAGCAGCTCCAACAAAAAAAATTCTTTACAGAGGATGAAACGAGAAAAATTATATATTATTTAGCTGATGCAGTCGTCTACCTTCATAAAAGAGGTGATGTACATTTAGCAGACTAACAGTAGTGTGTGAATATAGTTTATGGACAAGGCTTATACAGATAATGTAATAGACAGAAAATGCAAAGTGTATTTTCATCGTGCCATTTGTTTAATTGGTATCTTTATATTCGAAAACCACTAGAAATATAAGAAACTGTAGCAAGCAATAATAATCAGTTAAATATTAAATAAAGTAGTTGAGAAGGCTACCTCCTTATCTTATAAATTAAACTAATAGCCACAAGTCTATCAATAATAAAATGTTTTACCTTATGATTAAATCTTTGCGTTGCTGTAAGTGACTACTTGCTATTCTCCTGATCCCTGTTCCTTGTCTGCTCGGCTGACTTTTCTCACCTTCACTGATATTTGTACTTAAGTTTGTTGGTAGCTTTGAACCAAATCCTTTATTTGTAAATGACTTATCAAAGTTTTGAATATTCTTAAGTGTTGATTTGGTTTTCTCTGATTTTTAAACTAAGCCAGAACTGGTCACATCTACCACCTTTGTATTAAAAATATTCTCATTCACTAACTTTATAAATAATACATTTTCACATGCACCAATTAAAGTGTAGCCTTCTCGAAGCAATTTAGAAAGTGGTGAAAAATATTCATCAGAACAAGTGATTATATTTTTTTCTTTTTTACATGTTTTTTTGTATTTATTATTCATGCTAAGTATTTGCATTAGAGTGATACAATAAGTAAATAAGGTTAACATTTAATAAAAAGAGGTTTTTTCTTTCTAATCTTCAGTTTTCCTTTGCAGATATAGTGCACCGGGACCTGAAACTTGAAAACATTCTTGTGAAGAATTCTCTTGATGATAATGAAGACTGGTTTGACATTAAGGTAAAGTTGTGATATAAACATGTAATTAAATGTTTCATCACGTGGTTTCCTTTCTCTCCACAAATTTAAAGAAAGCCTCATTAAGACCCATTTTATTTAATTAATCTTAATATCGGTAAAGGCCTGATTTAATGTCTTTTTTGATACCCATATTCTCGCAAAGATTAAGTTGTTTCCCAGCACATAATCATCAAATAACATTATTTTGATGAACTCATGAAACATACAGTTGATAGCGGAGGCAAAGAGGAGGTAGTTTCTTAGTCTATTTTTCTGCTCAAGTACATAATTATAAACACATTAAGAATAGGAAGTGTGCCTGAGTATATTTTATTTATAAGTTCTACCGTGTTTCCCCGAAAGTAAGACAGTGTCTTACATTCTTTTTACCCCCAAAAGTACCAATATGTCTTACTTTCGG
>CAEGAG010040847.1:0-19808 GCA_903067065.1 Brachyrhaphis terrabensis
GATGGATGGATGGATGGATGGATGGATGGATGGATGATATAAATCAAGGAAAACAACTTTTTCATTGCAAATTCTGTGATCAGACAACTCTCTTTTAATTCTCAGAAACAGCATGCAGTAAACACCCACTTTAAACACTTTACTCTCGAACACTTAATCCCACGTGTTTGGAAACATGGCCTGCTGAGATTTTTAGCCTGGAGTCTTTCATCGCAATCCATCGCACAACACGCAAAGTGAGATTAGGAGTTATGGTGAGTTTGCTGCGCACATACAGTCATGCACATAAATCCTGGGGGATTATTCATGTTTCCATCTGCGTTTCTGACCTTTACTGGGCGAAAACAAACACAATCAAAGAGACACTGAGCTACAAAGATGTTTTTTAAAGATATTTTCTCATGTGTGTAACCACAAATCAGTGACTGGTCAGTGCAATCTGAATCTGGGTTTTATGCCATTGTGGGCATGTGTTTTGAATTTGGAGTTGAAAGGAATCAGAGTCATAGATTTGCACTTCTGAATCAATGCTTTGCAGAACCCTGTTCTGTCCTCCAGCAGTCCCTGACTTTAATGAACAAAGAGTGCATTAAAGCTTACAACTCTTCTTTTCATTATTGATTTTTCTAAACCACGTCAATGTGATGATTGTTTTACTTTATCTGCGTATGGGTCCCTGAGGGTCGGATCTGTCTGAGACTCAGGTGTCTGAATCCAAGCCTGAGACAGAATCTGACTGTTTCTGACCTTTAGTCCCACCCCGGCTTGTTTACCTGCTGAGTGGAATGTGGAATTATGTAAGGCTTAATCTATCAGAAAGTACACATCCCTGAGTTACCCAGGCCACAGGACAACACACACACACACACCCCCACACCCACCCCGACACACACATACACACACTCTGACTTATAAGCAGACAAACAGCTCAGTAATACAACCCCTTTGCTTGCTTGTCCGTTTTACAAAAAACAATCATTAAATAAAGTATCATAATAACGGCTAAGTTTTATTACGCAAACACAAACAAGTTTATCAAAGGCTTCTAATGCATGTGCTTTTATGACCAATAGTAGGGCTTTTATAGTCACACAACACAGATAAAGGCCCACTCAGCTTATATTTGATGGACACGTGCAGTGGAAACACACACAATTGTGTTGATTGTTCTCATATATGGAAACGTCCCGTCTTGTTTTCTAAGTATTTTGTGCAGACATAATTTTAAATTAAATCAATGCTTCTTTCCAAAGCTTCCTCTGCCTCAAACTAACATCTGATTCTCCTAAAACACCTGCCACTATATTCACTAAGATTCACTGGGCAAATATCGGAATACAGTTGAAAACCAAAAACCATAACACTATTTAAACACTATTATTCTGGCACATAGTGCCATTTTGTAGCACAATCAGGTACTACAGACTAGTTACCTTCAGTTTTTATAAAAATGCTACTAAATATGACCTAAAATAAATGTAATGCCTCTGTCTCTTTAAGAAACTCATGCTCTTTCTGAAACTTCAGGAAGTCATCACAACATGCCTCCTCTATTGACCCTTTAGCAACAAGCAGCTCCTCTAATAAGCATAATGTTTGCTAATTGCTGCTGGCTAGTCTGAAGGAGTTGAGTAGGGGAGGAGCTGTGACTCGAAGGCGGAGCTAGGTCCGCTAGGTGGTTTGAACTGCTTAATGGTTGCCATGGAGATTAAGGGATTTTTTTAAACATGCATGAAAGAATCAAAACAACACACCAGGTATATTTTTGATGATTATATAACATAATAACATGATGTAAAGCTAAAAAAGGTTGATTTTACATAATACATAATTACATAAATTGTGAAAGTTCATCTTGTAGCTATCCTAAACATAAAGTATATTCATACTTTTGACCGTTAGAACGACCCAGTCAAAGTTTTTCATTGTGTTTGTTCATTTAAAGAAAAACCTCCATGTGTCGTTTTTCCATGAAGCGACACATGGAGGTTGGTGGGTGCAGGTCAGCGCCTGGAGGAATCAGAGACTTCTGGGAAAAGTCATCCTCGGTGGTCTGTGTGCGTGCACGCAAACCTGGTAAATCATCTGTTTAACACAGCAGCCACAGGCTAAAGCTTACAGAACATGGCAGACTCAGACAGACACACACAGTCAAAGGGGCTTAATCAGGGGTGTCCGCACGCAAAGATGCTGCAGTCAAATCCAGCCCAGTGGAAGAGATTGTGCCCAAGCACATCAGACGTAAACAGGGTTAGAAACAGAAGAAAAATTAATAAGAATCTGCCAAGAAATTGTTGAATCAGTACGTTATGCACGAGGTTTTCTGTTACGAATGGCAGGAAGGCTGTAAACAGAGCGTGACCTTTCGCATCAGGCCACATGCTTACACAAGCAAATAGCACCTGCGGGTGTTATGGGAAGAGAGGTTAGCATGCTGTTATGCTGTTAGCTCACAAAGTTGAACCGAAGTGGAGTTGTAACTTGAGTTACAAGTAGAGGATTTCAAAAAGCTGCAGATCAGATACTTTAAGCTCATTGTGACCATGTTTTAGGAGTTTATAGTAATGCTTTTTGCTTGATGCATCTCTTGCTTCCCTTTGACCTGAAAGTTGTTTTGTTGAATAACTGATGGTGAGCATTCTTCTTTCAGCCGTGGGTTAACGATCCACGGTCCACTGGTGTTTACGTTTTATCACTTGTTTTTGTTTTTGCATTGCTTCTGACTTCTTTATTATTGTCATTTGGGTTTTCCAATTTCAGTTCATTCTTCTTGGTTCTTTATTGTGGTTGGGTCATGACTCATAAGTTCATTCCTTTTGTTTTTAGCTTCTTACTCATTTTTATGCCCTGTTTGTGCTTTTTAGTTTATTTTCTAGAGTTAGACTTGCTTTGTGAAGTGCTAGGATGCAGGATGTCATCGCGTGTGAATGTGATAAGAAAAATAGTCTCCAAATAATTTATGGCTTGTCACACTATCATGGTGCAGAGTGTTCACTCCTGTTGTTTTTCAGCGACCATGTACGATCGAAGTCTGCGACTAAAAGCTTGTTTACAAAACGCCCTGATTGTAGTTACTGTAAAATCACTGCCAAGCATCTTAGATTAACTCAAGGTCTGAGGAAAACAACACATGGGTTTAATGGAGGGCAATAAACAAGATGATTTATGGGTAGTTCCTGTGTGAACATTAAACATGTTGATAAGAGAGTTCATCCTGACATGTCACAGGAGAGAAAATGATGTGGATTGATGCGTTCGAGTTGACATCAGGAGGACAGACGATGCAGAGCGGGTTTGTTCCTGACTCCCACAATCAGCTCTGGCACAGTTTGAATTCAACGTCACGCTTCCTCGATGTAACTTTACTTCATTTCAGTGTTATGTAAGGAGTTATTTTGTGCAGCTTTGTAACTTGAAGCAGGGCGGCTGATGGTATAAAGTCGGATAAGGTGTACTGGGAAGTGCTGCAATATAAATTCCAAGAATAAAAGTAAAAAGCTGTTCACACACCTTGAACCTGTTCACATCGACTCACAATACAATCCTTTAGTAGGTTTGATTTTAACATTTAACATCCTTTTTCCTTCTATGAGCAAAACTATGTTCTATTTCTCCCAGATCTTAGAATAATCTAACATAACCATGTCAACGATTGAGCTCAGTGGCTATGCTAACTAGGTTTAGCATAAAATATGGCGCATTAACCCATCAAATGTGTGTGTGACTGATTTAACTCAACACAAATCATCAGAGGTGCAAATGGGAAACTTACAAGCATAAATGTTTGGACATTTTAGACTTTTTTACAATATGGCAGCCATGTTGGATTTGGTAATCAATCCAATATGGCGATACTAAAAACCCACCTGTTCAGATTTGGTGTGGAAATATTATATATGAAACATTAATCAACATTTTTGATTTGATAAAATGTAATGCTTCAATTGTTGACTGTGTGAATTTTTGTGGTTTTAAAGCACTTTGCTGCTGAAATGTGCTACACAAATCAACTTGATTGATTGAAGTGAATTCCAAACTCTATTGTCCAAAAGTCACGTTCCTTTGTCTAGCTCAAAAGTTAGCAGCAACAAGTCAAGTTTTATGACTTTGTACCTCATCTGGCTCACCCCATAAAGAGGGTCTACGCTCTATTTGTGGTTCTGGAAATAATTACACAAGCCAAACATTGACACCAATTCTGATTCCCAATATCTTTGCAGCAACATTGCAGGTTAGCAAAGCCACTCAGAAGTCTGTAAAGTTAATCTTTTACCAAACCAATCCAATCTCTACCCATCTGTCTACATTTAGTTTGATGCTGAAACAGAAAAATCAGCTGGCTGAATCACCTCTAGACTCATGATGTAACCCAGGAGGACTGGCACACGGCTCAGCTGTCTGTCTCGACAAGGCTTTTACTTGAACGTGATTTCCAAAATCTGGCGAGACGAGGAGTGGGAGAGCTGTTAGGACACTCCGACTTATGACTGAGACTAAATAAGGGAGACGTCCAGACAGATATTAAACAGACGGGCAGCACTCTAATTTTAGTCATTACATTGTAGCTGAGGGAAGGAAGAAAAAGCCTTGCACAGTGTTGTGTAGAGTGTAATTTAGGTGAGCTGAAAACCGAGTCAGACTGTTTGCTGATGAGTTCAGTTGTGCCTTGAGGCGGCGGTGGATCAGAAAAGGTTTCCCCCCCTATTCTGTTTACAAAACAACCGCTGGGAATGCACATTAGGGACTGCTTGCGTTGGGAACAAAGTGTACTGAAAGCACGCTCTCATACGCCCTTCGATGTGTATCAGTTAAAGCCGCCTCTGCTGCGACACGTTCGCCGCTGCAAACACAACAAGCTTTGTGTCGGAGCACTCAAATCAGGTGAGGAAAAACAGCTCCTGATGACCTGAATTACACAAGTACTTATTGATCCCCTGGAGCCAAATTCAAAAACCGAACAAGCTAAAACCTGTGTTGATACTTTGGGAAAGAATAGACTTTTATATGAATAAGAAAACTGTTTAGGAGTAATGTTATGCACCATGAAACAAACATTTATTTCCAGAAGCTTCAGAGGACAAGCTGGCTTTCATTATTTGAGGTCTTAGTTTAGTCAGGAACGTGGATTTCTCAAAATTATAAATATTCAGAATGGTGAAACATGGTTGTGGCAACATGATGCTGTGGGGTTTCTTCCTCTAAATCTTTAGCTTCCTGCCATCAGACAACAACACGATTCAAATCGGAAAAAACTAGATTTTTTGGCGCCCACTCTAGCGCAGCGCCCCATACATCACATATAGTGCACACACACTTTTTGCTTGCAAATAAGGAGCGAAAAAGTTAATTGTTTATGAGTAGCTTTGCGAGGAACTGTATCTATCAGAGCAGCAGTGTTTCCGTTGTGTTTCTGGAAAACTCCCCAGTTATAGTAAATAATCAATGAGCAGCATTTGGGTGAGCACACTGATGCATCATCGCCCAGCAGGGGGGACAGGAAGTGTTTACGCCTGTCTCTGCACCAACAGTTGGTGTGAGTGAGAAGCCTGATCATCATCAACACTTCCACGGAGATCTCCCTCAGTCCTGGATCAGCTCACTACAAACATCCTCCTCCTCTTCGCTCTCAGCGAGCTGATGCATGCCACGGAAGCAGTGACGTCACTTGTTTACTGTCTTGTAGGTCGCCCCGGAGTTGCAGTGCAGCACCTTATCCAGCAGGGCTTATGTAACTTCCCCCCCTGCCTTCTGCATGACTGGCACTTTGCTGTTTTCATTCGCCATCTCTTCTTCTTCTCCCTCATGTGCAGGTGCGTGCCCTGACACGGCAGCCATGTTTGGCAGCCTGGCGTTATTTCACTTCCACTGGATTGTTTGTCTGGTCAAAGCGCAGCGAGTTCACTGCTGGAGCGGGTAACGGAGCTCCTCCTTCCACACACATAACCCACGGTCCTCCACTGCAGCAGCAGTAGCAGCAGAAAAGTAAACAGCCGTGGATTTGTGTGACTCAAGGTACACTGCTGCCAAGCTCCTCCTACACGGTGATACGTCGCCCCCTAGAGGAAACACAACGCAGGAAACACCAAATGTGGCTTGCTTGAAAGCAAAATTAATTGATGCAATTTTTTACTTTCAGGGTTATGTTTTTTAAATTTAATTATTATATATATATTTCTACTATATAAATAATAATATATTATGCTATACTGTTTGTTTTTAATACATTAGAAGTAGCACCAAATCTGCAAATCATTTTTGAAAACAGCATTTTATACTTATTCATTTAATCTTTTCCTAATATTAATATTTATTTAATGATCTGAAACATTCAGATATGATAAAATACAACAAAAAGTTGTCACCTATCTGCAAAATTACACGTTAAAATAAAAATAAATCTAAGGACAACGTGACGCTGAGGCATATTGCTTGCAGAAACTTATACATATACTCAAATATAACATGAATCTGATTGTATGATGGCCATCAGACTTTGAATTATTTCCTGAAATTATATTCTCCAACAAATATACTTCTTTGTTGGAGAATATAACAAATAAGTACTTGAGTAGCTCCCATCCATCACACAATATCCTGAATTTAAAACAAGCAGTTTAAACTTAAACAAACATCTTTAAATGTCTGCAGACCTTGGTCAAACATGTGAAGTCAGTATGACTTGGATAAATCATTACTATCTTACTGAAATGACCCATGAACAAGCAACTGACTGTGGACTCTAACCCGGGCCTATAAACAAGATAGTGAACAGAACCATGTTTGGATAACTAACTAGCAGAGGTGGGTAGGAGTTACATTTACTTGAGTAACATTTACTTCAATTAGTCGTGTTACTCCACTGTACTTTTTGCTTTTACTTGAATAATATTCTCATTAATTGCCGCTACTTGAATAAGATTTCTGACTACTCTAACAGAAAAATGCATTGACAGAATAGTTTAAGTCAAAGTGGGACTTCTGGTTCATTTACAATCTTTGTTGTTCTAATTTCACTAAGCACCTCAGTATTTCTAACACTAAATGTAAAGCTTGTATCCATTTTAGCTTTATATTGTCAAAAATCGATTTGGAAAAGTAATTATTGATTGTAATAATGTCATTTATTTGTATTTTTTATTTTAGTGTTTAAAACACTAGAATTTGCTCATAGCTTTATATTTTTCTCTATTTGATTGGATAATTTCTAAATATTAATCCAGATTTTCCTGCTATGTTAATACTTGAGTAGCCTTTCTGTGCATTTTTACTCTTGTATAGTTTTTTTGACGGCTACTTTTTACTTCTGCTTGAATACAAATATAAAATTTATATGATTTATTTTATTATTTTTAACCGTAAACAACCTTACAGTCAGTGTTCATCAACTGCGCCCTCTGGTGGTATATTTCACAATAACATTTTTGTTTGGTTTAATTGTGTTTAATTTAAATTGTGTTTAATAATTTATTAAACACAAAAATATATGTAATTTTACATATGTAAAAAATAAATAGATTTTTTTGAGGGGGAATCCATTTTTACAGGTTTATGTAGATAATGGTGAATGCATGATTTAAGGTCGGAACAAAAATATCTCAACGTGTTTCTAGGGGACCACTTTGTTGGAAGTAACAGGATGTAGCTGTGTTGACGTTTGTTGGAGGAGCACTACAAACACGGTAGCACTTTTTAACTCATTAATTTGTCTATTAATGTTGAAAATATGAATGTTGACGTGCTTTTAATTAGAGCTGAAGATAATTAAGGTTAAGTTTTAACGTCTGTCGCTTAAGTTTTGTAAAAATGTATTAAAACCAAGGTGCTATTTAAAATAATAACAACAACGAACTAACTTGTAATATGTGAACCTGCTACATTAACGCAAACAGATGTAAAAAGTGAAGCTGAAAATGTCGCTTGTTTTATTTTAGGGTGTTTGGTGTTAATAAACTGGCCTATAGTGGGAACTAACGCCGTTTCAGTAAAGGTTCATTTCAATACTTTTAGGCAATCTGGACCACATTTGACCAACTCTGCTTTATGACGTAAAATACTAAAGTGGGTCAAGCGTGAACGGAATTATTCTGCACTAATAGGAATCCAAAGGTTTATTAGTATGTTTTATGGTATTATAATAACAACAGAAAGTGATAATAAAAGAGTATTTGTATCTTATTTGCAGACTTTTTTTCAGGACCTTAATAGTCCAACACCTCGGAATCAGTCCTGGAATGGGTTAAAATTAATAATAATAGATCAGCTCTCCATCTGTTTTTATGCCAATATTGCCCTGCTCAGCATGTTCTTTCTTTTAAGAAATGTTTTCCACCAGGGGGCGCTATTTGAAACGGATTCACGGTGGCTGATTTCTAAATTATCACTTGTAAATGTTGTTTTATGTTACCAAAGAGCGAAAATGATACATTGCTTCAGTAATTATTGATAAACCAGAATAGAAATACAATCCTTATTTGTATAAATTCAGTTTGTTGGCAACACAGTGACAGTCTAATGGAAATCACATATACACATGAAAATAGATGATAATAAAAGCATTGTTTTTAAATGTCTTGTTGTCTGTTGTAGACTTAATGATGGAGGGAACTTCCAAAAGTGGAGCGGCTGCTGCAGAGCCCAATGTTGCTGCTCAGGTTCCTTTCCTTCACTTGTGCACAACTTTAGAGAAAATCCAGAAGTCCAAACTCCGTCCAGATAAATCCAAAATCCTTGGGGATTTTATTGAATCATGGCGGAAATTTCATGCCGAGCTCCACAAGGACAATCTAAAAACTACAGACTCCTTCTACCCTGCCATTCGCCTCATCGTCCCGCCTTTTGAGCGAGAGCGAATGGCCTATGGCATCAAAGAGAGCATGCTAGCTAAGCTCTACATCGATGTTTTAGGCCTCCCAAAGAATGGCCCAGAAGCCAGTAAGCTCCTGAACTACCGTGCTCCAACTACATCCCAAGGAGAAGCAGGGGATTTCGCCGGCATGGCATACTTTGTGCTGAAGAAGCGATGTACCAGCCAAGGAAACCTCAGTATCAAAGAGGTCAATGACTTTCTCGACTCAGTGGCCATCAACAATGCCAGCAAGCAGAAGGATCAGGTGAAAAAGAGCCTGTTGCACCTCATCACTCAGAGCTCTGCTCTGGAGCAAAAGTGGCTTATTAGGATGATTCTGAAGGACATGAAGCTTGGAGTCAGCAAGGAAACTGTTCTCCAGGTCTTCCATCCGGACGCTGCAGAGCTCTACAATGTCAACACGGACTTAAAGAAGGTGTGCCAGCAGCTGCACGACCCCTCTGTGTCTTTAAGCGAAGTCTCGATTGAACTCTTCTCTGCCTTCAAGCCAATGTTGGCAGCGGTGGCCAACATCCGCAACATCGAGAAGCAGATGGGCAACAGCCCCTTTTACCTTCAGACGAAGCTGGATGGGGAGCGGATTCAGCTTCACAAGGACGGAGACGTGTACAAGTACTTCAGCCGGAACGCATTTGAATACACGCAGCAGTTCGGAGGATCGCCGCTCGAGGGATCGCTCACTCCTTACATCCACAACGTGTTCAAAAGCAACGTCGTAAACTGCATCCTGGACGGCGAGATGATGGCGTTCAACCCGACGGCGGGGACCTTCATGCAGAAAGGGAGCAAATTTGACATTAAGAGACTGATGGACGACTCTGAGCTGCAGACGTGCTTCTGCGTCTTTGACGTGTTGCTGGTTAATAATCAAAAACTTGGCAAAGAACCGCTGAAGAAGCGATATGAAGTTCTCCAGACTGTATTCACCCCAGTCAAGGGTCGGATACATGTGGTGCCAAAGACAGAAGTCGGAACAATGCAAGATGTTGTTAGTGCTCTTAACGATGCCATTGATAACAGGGAAGAAGGGATTATGGTGAAGGACCCTTTGTCCATCTACAAACCTGATAAACGAGGGGAGGGTTGGCTGAAAATAAAGCCGGAGTATGTGGACGGCTTGATGGATGAGCTGGACCTGCTGATTGTTGGTGGTTATTGGGGCAAGGGAAGACGGGGCGGGATGATGTCCCACTTTCTATGTGCTGTTGCAGAAGCACCAAAGCCTGGTGAGAAGCCGTCGGTTTTCCACTCCTTCTGCCGAATTGGCTCGGGTTACACCATGAAAGAGTTATATGACCTTGGGTTGAAGCTTGCGAAGCATTGGAAAGTCTACCGGAAAAATGACCCGCCGGCGTCCATCCTCTGTGGAGTGGAGAAACCGGAAGTGTACATCGAACCCTGCAACTCTGTCATCATCCAGGTCAAAGCGGCTGAGATAGTCGGAAGCGACATGTACAAGACCAACTGCACCCTGCGGTTCCCCAGGATCGAAAAGATCCGCGAGGACAAAGAGTGGCACCAGTGCATGACTCTGGCAGAGCTGGATCAGTTCCGCACCAAGGCGTCCGGGAAACTGGCCTCGCGGCACCTTCACATCAACGGCGACGAACTACAGAAGAAGAAGCGGAAGCTGCCTGTCAAACCCAAGAAGGTGGTTGGCGTCATTGACCACTTCAAGCCCCAGGATCTGTCCGGAGTTTCCAAGGAGACGGACATGTTTGAGGATGTGGAGTTCTGCATCCTGAACGGCACTGAAGGTCACCCAAAGTCAGAGCTGGAAAAGGGCGTGGCCAGGTTAGACCACATGCTTCCATCCCTCCATCTTTTTCTTCCTTTCGTCTTTTGTTCTACCTTCCTTGCTTCATTCCTTCCTCTGTTCTATCCTCCCTCCTTCCTTCCTTCTTTTCTTCCTTCCTTTCTTTCCTTTATTCATTCTTTCTGTCTTTCTTTCCTTTTAGGGTTTAATTTTTAAGAAGTTGACTGATCCAAACCAGAATCAGAACCAAAAATGGAAATAGCGTGATAACCAAATTTTTTATGACATTTGAGCATTTTTCTATGGTGACTGTCTTTTCATTTGTTTTTAATCACATAAATGTTTTTTTTAATTACTTTTTAACAAATAACTGATTGTGTGGCCGTCTTGCTGCCAGGTGTGGCGGCATTGTGGTCCAGAACCCGGGACGGGACACTTACTGCGTGGTTGCCGGTGTGGAGAACATGCGTGTGAAGAACCTGATTTCCTCCAATCAGCACGACGTGGTCTGGGCGTCATGGCTGCTGGAATGCCTGGATCAGAAGGAAGTGGTGCCATGGCAACCGCGCCACATGATCCACATGTCGCCCTCGACCAGGGAACACTTCGCCAAGGAGTACGACAGCTACGGCGACAGCTACTTCGTCGATACGGACGAGCAGCAGCTGAGGGAAGTGTTCAGCAGGATCGACGACGAGCAGGCGGCGGCGGCGTCTGTCAGCGCGGCGCAGGTGGAGGAGCGTTACGGCTGGGATGACCTTCCCACCAGCATGTTCAGACCCTTCACCTTTTACTTCGACATCTTGGATCCGAAAAGCACAACAGGTGCTACCTGTCTGGACATCAGGGCGCTGGAGGTTCGATACCATGGAGGGACGGTGGCGAAGGTGCTGGAGGAAGGAGTTTCTCACGTCGTTGTCGAGGAAGAGACGAGACTCCTGGAGCTGAGGATGCTGAGGCGCCGCTTCAGGAAGAAGTTTAAGATCGTTAGAGACTCGTGGGTGACTGACTCCATCACGGCAGGGGATCTGATGGACGATGCTGACTACCTGGTTTGAAGCTACAACCATTTAGCAAAGTTTGCATTTTAGCTGATATTTTAACACAAAATCTTACCAAGTCATTTTTCGTCAAGTCTGCAGTGCAAATATCTTAGTATAAGACAAAACTGACTTATAAATAACTTTTAAGCAAGATATAGGAGCTTATTTTAAGAGTAATTCTTCAATGTTGATGAAAAAGTAGATTATTTAACTTATAAATGGGAAACATTTCTTGTTAGAGTTAAATAATCTGCCAGGGAAAAGTTGCTTGTATGGTTTTTTTTTTGTCTCATTTCAAACTAGACAAAAATACTTTATAAGATTTCCAATCAGATTAGAAATAAAGTTAGAAATTAATTAGTGTTATTAATAATCTTCCCAGGGTTTTAACATAGTAAATGTTTTCTTTATGATTTGAAATTGAACAGGAAATTATGTTTTTGTTCCAGTTTGACTTAATTTAATAAATATTGAGAGGATGTTTTACAGGATTTTATGCACTCAGGAGTGTAAGGAAAATGAAACACGGTGGTGGCACCATCATGCTGTGGGGGTTTATCTTTTTTAGAACAGATGTGTGATCATATGTATGCAACGAAATACTGAACTCTAATAAATATTTTTGTCTCTAATGCAGAAAACGGCACCACCACAGCATGATGCTGCCACCACCATGTTTTACTCCGTGTTGGTCTAAAAGTCTGAAAAGCTGCAGTGAATATGTACATTTATTATAGAAACGTGCACATAAATACTACATTCTTGGTTTTTAAGAGACATTATGTTCCGGCATCTATATTTTTGCATTTTAGCTTTTTAAATTTAACTATTAAAATATTCTTATTATTTTATTGCCTGATCAATAATGAATTTGAATCCTATCCACCTGTAGGATTGAATGAGCATTAACATGATTTGTTTACAGTCAATAAATGTTTTTGTTTTATTTCATTAGCATGTTTATTGGCTTGTTTTTAATAGATGACCTTCAAAATAAATAGCTTGGGAGTTTTTAAATTACGTTGGATTTAAATAATGTTCTTTGTTCAGAAAAATAAAAATATTTTTATGGGGGAGGATCTGTGATGCTGGGGGAATCTTTCTCTTCTTTTCTAATGGGTAAGATGAGTAATAATAACAACTGTAAAACTGTAGCTATTTCTAAAAAGATGGTTCCCCCGTTGAGTAAATGTGTAGTAGAGGTCTGTCTTTTTCTAACTGTCCGTAATTTGAGTCGTAGCTTCAGAGAAGAATGACCCCGACTGCCGGGAGCTTTGCATCAGAGGTGCGGCCATGTTGTTTCTGTCTTCAGAAATGCCAGCAGTGCGTCTGGGGACTCTGTTATATGTTCTAACCTTCATCAGCGTCGCCTCTTGGGTGCAGGTAAGCTCCCTGTAACCGCCCTGAGCGTTGTTGTGTGGAAATGCTGCGTGAATACATTTTCAACTGAGTTGTAACAGGGGCAGTATTATGTAAAATTTAGTGTTTTTGGCTTTAAATCACGTTATAATAATCAAAAACATACCTGGAGTGTTGTTTTGATTATTTCATGCATGTTTGAGAAATCCTTTAATCTCCATGACAACCATTCAGCTGTTCAAAACAGCTGGGTGGACTTAGCCCCGCCTTCCAGACACAGCTCCTCCCCCACTGAGCTCCTGCAGACTAGGCAGCAGCAATTAGCAAACACCTGGTGGAACTGCACATCTGTTGATATCATTTTGGGAGCTTTTATGAGTAAAAACATTAAAGGGTGGATGTTGTGACGACATCCCAAAGACAGAGGTCCAATTTCAACATGACTTAAAACTTTTTTTTAAAGTCAATTGCTGTTTTTATAACAGCTGATGTTAACATAGTTACTTGATTGTGCTATAAAATGGCACTATGTGGCTGGAAAATGCATAACACTGCCCCTTTAAAGCATTAAAACAATACATTTAAAGAGTGGAGGAAAATTTGGTGCTTATAAAACATGTGGCCCACTAAGCACTCTGTAATCCATCGCCCACTCTCGACTATTTCTAGGTGATTCAGAGTGAACGTTTGAGTGACAGGCTTTAATTAGAGGTACTCAACCAGTGCTTATTCCTGCGTGGAGTTGCAAGTGTGAAGCCTTGACCAGCCCAACTGTTGGCCGTCTGAAAGAACTTCCAAGGAGACTTTATCGTTCTAAAGTAAGTGTGAACAAAACTGCCATATTTACTGACTATAAAGAAAGTGCTTTATAATGGCTTTTTTCCTCATTGTCACTAAAATACATTGAGGTTTGTGGTTGTAACTTGATAAAATATGGAAAAGTTTAATGTTTAGTAAATTTGCGGAATTTCAGATGAATAGATTTGGTAATATTTCTAAAAAAAAGAGAGCCAGGTGTGGAGCAACCTGCTGTTAAGACAGCCGCCATATCCTGCTGAACTGCATCTGCTGGTACAATATTACAAAATAAAACAACTCTCATGAACTCCTCCTCAAGGCAAATGGCTTCTGTGCGCTTTGTATTGATTTAAAGCTTCCCAACATTTTCTTCTTCGTCTTAATTTGATCTCCCTCGTGGCTCTGAACAGGGAAGCTCATAAAAAAACTGGTTTTAATGCGAAGTTTAAGCTCCAGTCTTCGTGGGAACATTTTAGCTCAGTCGCTCTGACTTGATGCGCCCTTGAACGACGGTTGCAACGGCTGCTGTGCGCGCGCATAACGTCAGAATTGGAGAAGCTTCGTCAGGTTCACGAGATTACTGGGGGAAGATACCGGATATCAGGCGGCAAGACCTTCAAAATAAGACAAAGCAATCAGACTGAAAAGCACAGGTTGTCCTTAGGTGTGAAATTTGAAAATTTGAGCAACTATTTCATTATGAACGTAATGTGTAAGACTGTTATGGTTACCCTAGCTACATCATCAACAATAATAATAGGCAGGGATAAAACTGGTGCATTCAATTTTCCCTGGAAATTAGAATGTCTTTTTCCAAAACGGTTTAAATTTTCAGTCATACTGTTTACAGTAAACTGTATATTTCTAAATTAACTTTTTTTTTTGTAAATGCAGTATTCATTTACTTTTGGACTAAACGTAACACTGAAATTGTTTTCAAAATTTACATTTTATATATTTTTAAGATTTAATAATTAATTATCAGCTAGTCTTAGTTAAAATCTGTTTTACTCTTTAAACGCTTTTACTTTTAAATTATACGCTGACTCTTCAAAGAGCAACAGGGGACAAAGGGCTTTGTTTTTTTCTTTTCTTTTAACTTTCAGAGCTATAGTCAAATAATTTTAAGCTGAGTTTTATGCACATCATCTATTCTTGATTGTTTGTCATTTTGTTTTCCAATTCACTGTAACTCTGCATACTTCCTGAAGAAGACTATCAAAATATCAGGACACTTTGTAAAGCTATTTTTCTTTTAAATAAGAAGCACAGTTTATATTTTTATGTATGTGTCCATTTAAAAGATATAATTTGAAACATGGTGGCAGCATCTTGCTTTGGAAATGCCATAGTGCCTATGAAAAATATTCACTACCTTGTTTTACTTTCTTGCTGCTTTTACAAATCAATCATAATCAACTAAATGTTGGATTGAGGTCTGGTCTTGTTTTATTAAAACATATAAAAAGTTATTAACTCTTCCTTAATGTTTAAAAAATATGGTAGGACATAAGTCAATAATAAAAAATAAAAATAAATGTTTATATTTTTTGCTCAAGGAACATAGTAACTATCAAGAGTCAAGGAAAGAAAGTAATATACAGTAAAATGACCCCAAATGTAGCCCCAAAACAGAAAAAAAGACAAACAGCAACTTGTGATGTCTTATGTTGAAATTTAGAACCGGAAGTAAGGCTACGTGTCGTGGGCGAATTGACGCAGGATGCTGCAAACACACACCGTCTCTTGGCGGACATGGCGGCAACTTGATGAAGACGGCGAGAGCTTGAAAAAGAAAAAAAGACGTCCGTATCAGGCTGTAGCTAGGCCCCATCGCGCTGACACCAAAAAGCAACAGTCCTTCGCCATGTTGGAAGACGATAGCGCCCTTGTCCGCGCACGACCGAGACCGGGGAAAACGTAAGCGCGTCAGTGAGTGTTTCTAAAAGCGGAGTCGCGGCTACGCAGAGGAGCGGAGCGGAGCGGAGCGGCGCCGCGCGGCAGCTCGGGGCGGACGGGAGGACAGCCATGGAGGATGCGGCCCGCGGTCGCAGGAGTCTGATTACCCACTCTGCCCACGCTCCTTTGGATGGGAATTTCCGCTGAGCGCCACGGAAAGCCGGGACAACCCACTAGCCGACTCTTACGGGGAGAAAAACGCGATCGGCTCCCGACGTCCATGACTGTTGCGGCAGAGGAGCCCCCACGGTGGAGTCGGCCGGTTCCCAAAATATGACCAGGGGTGCTGGGACGTGTTGGCAGCAAGAAGACGACGACGGCTTCCAAATCTGGCTCGAGCCCCCTCGCGACCACCAAAAGCCATTCACCGACTCTGAGAGGGCGCAGAGATGGCGACTGTCCTTGGCATCTCTCCTGTTCCTCACCGTCCTCCTCTCTGATCGCCTGTGGTTCTGCGCCGAGGCCAGGCTGGCCCGAACCCCGGACAAGTTCGCGTCCTCCCACCTCCGCTCCCCCCACACCCACTCGGTGCACATCAGCCTCACAGAGAACCCCCACGCTATTTTTCTAGGAAACTCCACCAAACATCTGTGTCGCCTCGAAACTCGCCACCGGGACAGTTCGTCCGGCGACTGCTTCGCCTTCGCGGATGCGGACGACCTGTGCCGCGGCCTCTCCGACAAGCAGGGCCCGCGGGTCGCTAACATGAGCGACTTGTACCTGTCCTTTTGTAACTCCTACTCCCTGCTGGACCTGTTCGACGGCTCGGCGAGCCCGGACAACCTGAACTGCAGCGTCCGGGCGCTGGAGGACGGCGACGCGACGCGATGCGGCGAGTGCGTCCAGGCGTACCAGCGCTACGACCAGCACGCCCAGGAGAAATACGAGGACTTTGAGCTCCTGACGGAGAAATACGAGCCGGGGGCTTATTCGGTGAGGACGTGCATGGAGCAGTGCAAGGTAGGTGGAGAGGAGGGGATGGAGGAGGAGGAGGAGGAGGGGGTGATGTGGTGGCCATCTGTTGATTTGGGCCCGGATAGATGCCAGTTTTGGTCCTCCTGCTCCTGTCGCCATGGAGACGGGTGTCAGATCCAAGGAGACTCCCGGTCTCATTCATCTCCTCATTGTATTTAGTGCAGATGGAGGCCCCGCTAGTGAATCCCTTAGTTTTTATTTTATTTTTAGCGCATAATCTGCAATCGGCCTCAACCTACACAATAAGGCTGATAGCTTCTGCAAACATCCCTTTGTGTGTGTGTGTGTTGTCGCAGTCCGACAGGTGTTCACTGTGGCCGCCCTACTCCACATCGAGTGCAGTTTCATTAAAGTCAAGAGGTGGTTTCCCTGCCTAATGTGCCGGAAGTCCTTTTTTTTTTATGTGTGTTTGCACATCAGCAGGCCTCCCGTCTCCTCTGGGTTTGTTTGATTTGCCTGCAGCTCAGTTCAGCACCGCGGACAGCGCCGAGCTGTTTCTTCTTCTTCTTCTTCTTCTTCTTCTTCTTCTTCTTCTTCTTCTTCTTCTTCTTCTTCTTTTTCTTCCTCTTCTTCTGCTGAATGGCGGTNCCAACTCCTCGGTCACAATCTAACTCCACTTCTTCTCTCTGGCTTTTGACTCCGTCTAAATCCTCGTCCTTGCATTGTCAGAAACGTAACATTGTTTTGTGCTCTGGCTGCACACAATACACTTGCCAGTTGCTGTTTCATGAGACGGTTCAATCTGTCAGAAAACTGGTTGATCTTATGTTTCATGTATTTACCTACGTTGGAAAAACTCAGTATTCGACTGGGAGTAATTTACCAGTTCAAGACAGATTTAGAAAAAAAGTCTAACGGAAATGTATAGAAATATCTTTGAAATATTGTGACAAACGTGTTCAACCATTTTTTGCATGTTTTAAACTTATACAATGAAGTTATGTTGAAATGTTGTGGCGGTCGAGACAAATCAACAGAGACCAGTGCAACACATTTTGATCAACATGACAAAAGCAATTGAAAACGTAGGAAAAAGCAGAGAAGCATTTGCAACTTGTTAAAAGAAATAACAAAATGCTTTTATGATGTGCACAAGTGACACAAGGATTTGAAGATTGAACAAGTTTGAATTTCCACCAAAGCGACTGAGAAAAACAGAAACACCTGCTGATCCTCATTGCTCAAACGTTTGCATTTACATGATTCTCAAGACACATTTTGGTTGTGCATATTTTTGTTTTATTTTTGCATTCCTACTAATGTTACAACCAAAATCCTTGCTGACATTGTCTTTTGTCGTCTACTTACAATCAGAGTTGTTTTTTTTTTTAATTCATAAGATCATTTTACACTTCCCCACGGTGCTTTGCTCTTTTTATTCATGAATATCATGAAAAAAACAACATAAATTAAGTGTTTTACATATGCAGGACATACAGGAAGATGGTAAATATTTGTTTTTGAGCTCTTGTTCATACAAAGTTTGTAATGACATTGTGTTTAATTGCAAGATCATTTGATAAAACACATTCAGAGACACAGATGCATAATTCAAAATTAAATTTCTCATAAATTATTACAATCTTAGGATGGTTTCTTTTCATTGCATCTACATTTGTAGAAAAAAAAACCTTGTCAGATCATTTAGAGAAACTTGATAAAGAAAAATGTGATGCTTCTATGTATTTGGTGGCAGCATTTTGTTTTATAGGCAAAAATGACCTGTCTTTGTGATTCTTCATGCTTTGGTATTTAGAAACTCATAACGTCACATGCATATTTGTGCAAAATAAGGGGAAAATAGCCAGATAGAGTACAGTAAACCACATCTCACAGTAACATCCATGGATTTACAGACTAGATGTAAGGATTTTCAGAAGAGAAGAACTTAAAAATAATCGACGTACAAAAGGTAAAATGAAATCCAGCACATTATTATGGGTAGGAGTGAATATCCACACACACACAAACAAGCAATGACTGCTGAGTTATTTCTTCAAATACTGGACTTATGTTGTTGAGGGTTGGACAAAAGTTGGATATTTTAAACTAAACATTGGGCCGAACACAGACTAACAGGCAGTCACTTTGACGTCTACCGTGACATGATCAAACTTCCCCAAACCTCTTCTACGGATCAAAATACGAAATGGTAACATGGTAAAAGAAAAAAAAAGTTTTACAATTATGCTAGTGTCAGTGTATAATAATCTTAGTTGATGCTGGAGAACATGTTTGTTGAATCTTAGCCTTTTATCTGCTAGCTAGACAACACAGGCTAGTGCTAGTTATGCTCAACATTCGAAATATAAACAGGTTATGTTTTATAGAGTGTTATGGACTGAGTGTTAAATTTGTAATATAATTTATCTGTCATCACACATCTCATCAGACTTTTGGGATTTTGTCATCCAACATATTGCGATGCAGAATTGAATTAAATATTAGAAAATTCATTTAATCCAGGACAACACTGGATATTTTCTTCGTGAACTTTCCATATTCTATTCCTCCCACCATTCACAAGCATTTGCTTTAGGTTAATTTGCTAATTCATCGTCCTCCAAATTACCCAAAACACATAAAGCATACATTTTGGCCAATATTTGATCTAAGACTGTTAAAATAACCAAAATAAGATGGTTTTTACACAGCTGGTTTTAGATTACATGTCTCGGGGAAATAAAAGTGTCTTCTCCTGACGAAGCTGGTATGTTGCAAGTGTATGTTTGCACATTCAAGTAATGCTAATGTAATAGTATGCTGGTGCCTATACATTTTGAATAATGTTGTATGAAAGGAATTGTTCAGTAATTGAGAGCAGTACCCATGTAACAACTACTTCACAAGAAAAAGCATTTTAGTCCAATTTAGGGGCAACAGTGAACACTGTTTAAATTTTCCTGAGCACTTCTTCCAAATTATATGGTTTATGTAAAGTTTGACAACAAAATAATAATATGTATGTAAGCAGACATGTATGAATGGCTAACCAGAGACCTGCCTAGTAAATAAAAGTATTATGAATAGCATTTTCCATTTGATCACAATC